>JAJPUD010006211.1:87274-121089 GCA_023553655.1 Myrmecobius fasciatus
AGAGAGAGAGACAGGAATATCATGACATGATTCAATATTGTTCCCAAATAATAGATAGCTTAATATACCCTGATTATCTCTATAACTAATATGTTTTAATATTATTTCAGGTATTTTAGTGAAATCTTAGTCTTTAATGGCATTTCTCTTTTCCTTAATTCTTTTATCAAAGACAGATGTATGCAGGGACAAGCACCAAACTGACTTATTCTGCAATATTCTCCTCTCTCTTTCTCTTCCTGGAATAAAATCTTGAATTCCCTGCCGAGTACCCTTCATATTTTGTATCACACATTCTGTCTCCCTTTTTCTACCTAGTTTTGGAACATAAAGTACTAAATTCCCTGCTGAGGACTCTTTAAATTCTATATTATTACCTCAAATGTGAGATGGAGGGAGTGCTTTAAAGAAAAAAAAATCTACTCAAACTTTTTAAAGGCAAAATAGAATCACTGACCATGTATTTAAAGAATATTGAAAATTCTTCCTTAAAGGCCAGTTTTTAGGGAAAGCTTTACAGAATGAAAGATTTTGTTGTTGTAGTGTTCTTTCTTAAGCTTTTTTTTCTGTGGCCAGGATAAAAGACCTTGCTGTATCTATAGACTGCATAGAGTGTTAAAGCAGTGAACTTGGCAAATTTTGATTCTACTAATTGCCTGTTTGGCCACAGACACTGCTTAAATTCTCTAGACTTCATCTACTCCTCTGCTATAAGAAGTTCCTAGAATAAATGAACTTTCAAGTTCTTTCCAGAATGTAAATTTAAGATACTATGATCAGACTTCTATCACCATAAAAAACAGACCAAAAGTCATGATTTCCATTATTATTTTTCATTTAACCCATTCAGGTAATATGGTAATGGATGAATATATATATATATATATATATATATATACATGTGTGTATATTATATATATGAATCTATCTACATATACATATATATATATATAATTTGGAAATGTAAAAGCAATTATTGAACTCATCGGGAAATAAGATTATCAAAGGGAGGAGTACAACTTAAAAAGAAAACAGAATATTCTTAGAATATTAGGGTACCATGGAATGTGAGGTGAACGAGATCCAAAATGGAGACAAAGAACTAGGAGGAAAATAAATGTCTGTAATGATTAGGAAATAGAGACAATGAAGAAAATGTGTATAATACAAGTTATGTAAAATTCAAGGAAGATGGGGACTAAAAAAACATTAAATTTAGTAGTTAACAGACGATAATTTTTGGGTAAACAATTTCAGTATAGTGATGTTGGGACTTGGATTGCAAGAAAACTCAGTTAGTACTCATGCTTATGAGTTTTGCAATAAAGGGGAAAAGATTTATGGAATGATGTGACAATATTGCAGAAATAAGGAAAGGGTTTTATTTTTACTTATTTGTTTGCTTATTTTAGGATAGAGATCTGAGCATAAGTGTAGGAAATGAGTAATAAGCCAGTAGTTAAGGATTTACATGCACATGTTTTGAAAATAAAAAAGTGTTAATAAAAATGGGGGAAAAGGTCACAGATTTCAGTTAGTAGAGAAACAATTTTAGAAGGTGGCATATTTCAGAGTGAACTAGTCAGGTGGAGTGCACTTCAGAAAAAGATAGGTTGATGAAAAATAGCTGAAAAGGAAAAGTTTTGAAGTGCCAGTGAAGAGGAGGGATGTTGATTCCTCCTTCTGGTTATGATTGAAGGAGTGATCAGTCCTTGAAAGAAAGAATGCTGAGTAATGCATCTGAAAAAAGTTTTGTTTCTGTGAGCACCAGAATACAGAAGGAGTGTGTAGGGAAGAAATCTAGAATAGATTTGTTAAGGATATGTTAGAGTCCAAAAAGCTTTTGGAGGGAGGGACTACAAAGAAGGAGGTATCTTAGATGGGTAGAATGAGAATTAGGAGCTAGGGAAAAGTAGTAGAGAAATAGCAAAGAATTTTTGTCTATGTAGATAGTTTCTCACAATCACAGGAATTAGAAAAGGAAGAGAAAAGTAGTCTCAAAATGGGGCTGTTTAGAAAACGGGACTGGAGGGCTGACAATAAATGGTGTTTGGGAAGATTTTTGCCAGTAAGTCTACAGACCTAGGAAATGCCAAATAGAGGATTCCACAAAACTATTTTTATTTTTTAAATTTAAAATTCAAATACAAAATAGAATAAGAAAAATAACATTGCATAGCAGAATATGAGGAGTCAAAATATGCAACAATTAATTTCTTCTATAAGAAAGCCTATATAATAAATACTGTACGTTGTATTCAGCACTGTTCATCTTTTTTTTTGCTCCTTTGTAGGTTTTCTTTTGTTCTCTACATGCATTTTTTACTTTATTCTTTTTTCCCCTTTCCTCCCCTCACTCTCCCAAGAAGGCTACAATTAAGTGTGAATATATTTACACATATACACATGTACACATATATAGACACTTTATATATACGCACATACATTGATCTCTATAATTATGCACATATATACATTCACATACATGTTTAAAAGGTTGTATCATGTTTGCCCTCTATTTCTCTGAAGGTGAATATCATCATCCTTCCTAAGACCAAGCCCTTCCATATTTTTCTAAATCCATCAGCCTCATTTCCTACCCCACACAAAATATTCCAATCTTATACTATCTTCATATTTTAAACAGTCTAAGACAATATTGATTAATATATCTGACAGTGCAGTTTCCATATTTTTCTTCTGACTAAATGTATTTTCATTTTAACTTTATCTGCAATCAAAGATTGCTAGCCCTGCTCTTGTTTTCTGATAAATTCTACTCATCATCACTATTTTAGGTTTGTATATCTCTCATTTACTATCCCTATTGAATCCTCTGCTTTACTTAAAGCCCTACCTTGCCTTGCTATAACTTAACCTACCCTGAATTCAAAGTTCTCTCATTTATTCTCTGACCCTCCTTCCGCTTTATCCCATTCCCATTAATCTACATACCTCTCTATACCCCTCCTTATCCTATTTCTCCTCTTATTTCTCATTGGAAAAACAACTAACTTGGAAAATAGATCCAGAAGTGATCATTTTAAAATTATTGGTCTACCTGAAATCATGATTTAAAAAAAAAGACGTTGGACATCATTTTTCAAGAAATCATAACAGAAAACTTCTAGAATCAGAGAGTAAAATGGAAATTGAAAGAATATCCAAATCCTGAAACTTCCAGGTAAAGAAGAAAATATTGAAAGCATCCAGAAAGAAGCAATTCAAGTATAATAGAGTCATAGGGAGAATACCACAAGATTTTGCAGCTTGTACATTAAAGAACCAAAGGACTTGGAAAATAATTTGGAGAGCAGCAGAGCTAGGCTTACAACCAACAATCACAATAAAATTGAGTATAATCCTTTAGAGGAACAGATGATTTTTCTATGAAATAGAGGATTTTTCAAGAGTTCTTGATGAAAAGACCAGAACTTAATGAAAAATCTGATTTTCAAAAATAGCACTCTGGAAAAGCACAAGGAGGTAATGAGGAAAGTGATATCATAATAAAATTTATTTACATTCCTACCTGGGGAGATGGTACTTGTAACTCATTCAAACTTTTTCATTATTATGGCAGTTAGAAGGAATATATAGAGACAGGAGGCGCAGGTGAATATGAAGGGATAGTGTTTTTTAAATGGTGAAATCAAGGGGCAAGAGAGCAATGTACTGGGCAAAGGAGAAAGGGAAGAAGTAGAATAGTATAAATTATTTGCCATAAAAAAGAGGCAAGGAAAAGCTCTTACAGTGAAGAGAAAGAAGGGAAGGAAAAGATGAGTGAGTGACTCTCATCAGAAATAACTAAAAGAGAAGATAAGACATATACCTGATATGGACATAGAAATCTATCTTATCCTGCAGGAAAATAGGAGGGGAATGGGATATAGAAAGGGGTGAGGGTGATAAAAGCGAGGGCATGTTGGGGAAGGGAGTGGTTTGAGTAGGGATAGGATGAAAGAAGAAAGAAAATAAATGTGGGGGGATGCAGTTAGCAATTATAATGGTAAAAAGAATTTTGAAGGAAATTTTTCTGATAAAATCTCCTTTCTCAATAAAGGTGATTGAGTCAAATTGATTAAAAAAAATAAGAGCCAAGTCCAATAGATAAATTATCAAAGGTCTATACCCAAAGGACTAAAAATTCATGTATATTCTATGATGTAACAACACCACTACTAGGCATGAATACCAAAAGAGATTCAAGAAAAAAAAAAAACAGAAAGGAAAATGAAGTACATATGCAAAAATATTCAAAGTTGATCTCTTCTCAGGGCAAAAAAAAGGGGAATTGAGAGGATAACCATGAATTGGGGAATGAATCAATAAAGTGTGGTATGCATTTGTGATAAAATATTCTTTTATGGGAAATAATCTGCAGGATGCTTTCAGTAAAAATAATGACTTTGCCATTCTCGGTAGTACAATGATACATGACTACTCTGAAGGACTCATGAAAATTCCTATTCATACCCAGAAAAGAAACTGATTGTGTCTGAATATATATTGAAGCACTCTTTCTTTCTCTATCTCTCTGTTTCTCTTTTTTTAATTTCATTTTTCTTGAGGTTTTCATTTTCATTAGGGTGGAAAAATCTGTTTTCTTTCACAGCATGGCTTTAATGGAAATGTTTTTCATAACTTCACATGTGGTTTCTTAATTGTGAGTGAGGATAAAGGAGAGAACCTAGAATTCAAAAATTTTTTAAACAAATACAAAAAGTGTTTTTAAATGTAATAGGGCAAAAATATTAAATAAATAAAGAGAAAATCATGGACAGACTCTTCTCTTCCCTCAGTGATAGTAACCCTCATACTCCTAAAACATATAAACTCTGTTGGTGTCAGGTTCACAAATTGTGACATTTGACAGAACTTAGTAAAAACAGAGAGTCTTAGGGAAAAAAATAAATTCAGGAATCAGTAATAGGCTAAAGGAAATAGAACATGACAAGGATTACTCTAGTCTGAAGAAATAATTGTACAACCAACAGAATGTGAGAAAAATGCAGAAGAATCATGTACCTATTCCTATTTTAAGTTGTGGGTTTGGTATCTGAATAGAAATGACAGAAACCGAATATTTCAAGGATAATAGTTCTAAGTCACAAAATAAACTTGGACCATCAATATGGTAGCAAAAAAAAAACATTAGAAATGGTATAGGTACCTAAGCAATGAAAAGCAAATATTAAAGTGAATATATTTTAAAAATACAATGTTTTCTAACTCCATTCCTTTATCCTCATCTTTTTTTTTTTAATTGGGTTTTCAATTCTCATGTTTTAAAGTCCACTTAGTAACCACATTCTCTCTTGGAATAACATGACTTAATCAAATTAAATAGATATTATGGGATCTAATCATACAAAATCTACTTGGTACATTTCTAGGATTATAAAAATCAAATATTGGTACATATTGAGTAATAAGTGAAACCAGAATATAGCAGTAAAGAGTGGTGGAATGAACCCTGAATAGAGAATCAGAAAAGCTAAATTTTATTTTTAGCTCTGTTTTACCCCTGAAGCTGGGCTAGTCATTTAAGTCCTTTTAGCCTCAGTTTTCTTATTTGTAAAATGATAATCAGATGTGGTAATTTCCAAGGAAATTTCTAGCCTAAAATACAACCATCATGTTTTCCCTATACAGTTTTTAGCTTCCCTATACCCTCAGTCATCTCTATAACAGGCTTAAAGTCTGAGCTAAAGGAAGCAGCTTTGGAGATCATCAAGCTCAATCCCATCATCTTATAGTTTAAGAAACTGGCTACAAAGCCCAAGTGACTAAAAAAGTCCCAAAGTATGACATGTAAATGGTTTAAAATCTATCTTGTGCTATTCTCCTAATTCCAAGAAAATGCCTTTTGAATCTTCTGGCACATATTGCTATTGTGTGAAATCATCTTTATTATATCTTATGTCTCAGAACTTTGTGGAAGTTACAATTAAATCGCTGGATCTCTGCCACTGAAAATGGAAGTCCTGAGGATCAGCTGTCTCAGTTTTATAGTACAGATGTGAAGGTAACTGACATCTGTGATGAACACCTGCTACCACTAATGTCCTTTAAACCAGGTCTGTTTCCTCTGGAATAGCCAACTGACAATTGTACAATGCCTCCAAAAATCAGTACTCTCTTAGCCAGGCTGACTGAATTAAAGAAATGATACTGCAGCACTTCAATAATTCTCTTGGCAAAAAATAGTTGTAGGCATAAGTAGAACACTCAGAACTATTGTTGAGGCTGGAAATAAATAAATAATTGGGGTGGGGGAGCAAATCAATACTTACAGGAATCCTGACCTGGAGACATAGACTGGCCACAAAACAAACCATTAAAACATGAAATGTGGTTGTTGCTATATTACTATGAAAAGCTGGGGTGGGGGAAGGGTTGGGGAAACTGACCTTAATAGGAGCTTGCATTGTTTGGAATGTGAAACATTCTTTCCAGATGTAAACTCTTTGTTGAACCTCGTGACAAAGACCTATTATTTTCCATAGGAATCATTAAAATGTATGAAGGTTTCACCAGTGCTAGGAAGATACTACTTGCAATAAAGTCAGCAAATTACAGAGAAGGTCATAGCAGAGATCCTGCATCAGGTGTAAAATACCTATTTGATGTGACAAGTTGGAATTAAGAGTGTGTTGGCAGAAGCTCAAGTTTCTTGGGTCACCTGTCATCATAATATTAAAAGTTGATTCCAAAAGAGAGATAAATGTGCTCTAGGGAAACCTCCTGGGGCTTCAGGGAACTGTGTTCAGCAGCATAATACTGGAGACCTAGTATATCACCTGTCTATAAATAGGTCTCACAAAGAGAGACCAGTTAGGAATGTATCCTAAGAGCTGTGAATCTTTCAGTCAAGCAGCTAGTGACTAAAACTATATAGAATGTTGTAAACAGTCTTTCATGCAGGTTATTACTACTGTTTAAAAGACCATGCTGAGAATTAAATGTAGTTGGATAATTTGAAAGACAAAAGATCATCCTTCTGGTTCTCATGTGAAAAGGCATGGATAGGATCTTGAGAATAGGCTTTCTATATTACAGAAAGAAAGAAAGTCAAGGGAATATGTCACTTATGTACCACCACAGTTATGATATGTTCTCACCATATAGTCTTTGGTGGATTAAAGTAAAAGATCAAGACTTAAATTCGCTAAGAAAAGCCAATGGAAGCACATGATGGATATGAACAGACTGTAACATTACCTGAAGTTATATGCAAGGAATGGTAAAAATGATTCACAAAGGGCAGCTAGGTGGCCCAATGGATAGAGCAACAACCCTGAAGTCAGGAGGATCTGAGTTCAAATCTGGTCTCAGACACTTAACACTTTATAACTATGTGACTCTGGGCAAGTCACTTAATCCCAATTGCCTCAAGAAAAAAAAAATATCATGGGAGAATGAGGAAAATATACAAGCAATATGTGAGTCTTTGGATTCCGTTGTGATCCTCACCATCCTAAGTCATAACTCAACTCAACAATATTTATCAGTCACTGTGTGCCAGGCATGATTCAAGCATTTTTAAGACAAATTGAAGCACAAAAAAGATAATCAGTGCTTTTTAGAAGCTTATATTTTAATGAAAGAAGGTGATATATAAAAGCAAATGGCAGGTATATTGTATAGAAAATCTTAGAGTAAAACATAATAAGTAGAGTCTGAAGAGAAATGAAGAAATGGATATCTTGGATATTATTTGTAAATAAAAGAGAAAATATGAAGAAGGTACTTAGCATATTATATAGGGAAATTAGTGGGGAGATCTATATAAAATTTACATTAGAAGAAAAAGTATTAATAATATTATGATATAAAACCTATACCAATTAGCTCATGGATCTTTTTATAATTACAATCACTGGCTTATTAGTTATTTAAAAAGAGTTCCTAAATATTTGTCTACAAAATCCACTATTACATCCAATTAATCCCTCTCTCATAATTGCTCTTCTGGAAACAGACAAATCAGAATACAATGCTGTTCAGTGAAAATAGTGCTAGTTTGGGAGGACCTGAAATGATATCAAGACTTTGCTACTTTTTACCTACATGATTTTAGAAATATAATTTAATCTCTGAGCATGTTACCTCATCAAATAAAAAAATATGAATTGGATGGTAAAGGGGAACCAGAAGTCTCTTAAAGTCTCTTCCAGTTTTAAATCTATAATTCTATGTAAAACTCTTGACTAGAATTTACAAAATTTACATTCTAAGGAAGAACTTTGACATGAAAAAGCTGTAAGGCATTGTGTGTCAATTTGTGTTTAAGTTTCTTCATTTATAAAAAGATGGGAGTTAAATGATGAGCTATCTGGTGATTTCTACCTCTATTTTTGAATTAAAAAATATGTCTGATATATCTTTGGATTATATCATTCAATCCCCTCATTTTACAGACAAGGAAATGAAGGCACAAAGATTTGCCTTTTAAACATGTGGGTTGATCCTTAAAATATCAGCATCATTTCTCAATGACTCCTTATTTTCCCTCCCAATAGAATATTCCTTCACAACAAAAAAGTATAAATTAGCAAGATAAATTAACATAATAATTGTGTCCAATAAGTGAACGCCAAGTCACTTACCAACATTTCTACCATATCTTTGATAACAATCAGGACATTTGCAATGGTTCTTGTTCAAAAAGCAGAGATCGACATCAAACCTGATCTTATGACTTTAAATTTGATATATTTTCTCCTTACAATTCAGTCCACATGCATAAGTAGCCTGTGCATGCTCTGGGGTTCATAGCAAAGAAGACTGAGAGATTCTCCTGATCTTTCTGACTTTTGAGTGTGTTACAGATATTTGAGCCAGATTTTCATTAGCAGCTTCAACACTAACTGGAGAGATGTTTCAAGTACTGATGTTCTTTAAACTGAAAAAGACTTGGTGGCCACGATGCCATGACCTGACCTTTTACACTTCTCTGTTTATGTTTTCATTTACCAATGGGAACAATATGATGATGTTGCAATGGTCTGATGAGTCTATTGAGACCTACAGACATTGAACTACAATGAAAGAGTTTAACAGTACAATTTCAAATAATGGCAACTCGTGCATGAGAGGTGTGGGAATTAAAGAAAATTGCTAAATTGTTTGCACTTAAAACTCCAGTTTAGACTCTCTGGAGGGCAGTAGTTTCACTTGCTGAAGAAATTGTTCACTGCAAACATGGTACTTCAGTTACTGAGTGAGCAGCCAAGGACACTAAACCACTCACTGCTTGAAAGTCTGCGCTCTCCTGTCTAACTGAAGGCTTTCCATCCCTAGCCTTAAGCCTGATCAACCATTTGTATAGTCTACATAGACTAAGGAAAATTTTTATGAATTGCCTGTAAGTGCAGAGGGAGTAATGATTAATGCAACACAGGCTAAATGCCCAATTGAAAACACAATTAAGCATTTTCACATTAAAGAGAAATTCAACTGAAATTGATGAAAATGATGATTAAGAGAGGAATAATGGATGTTGTCTTTTCTTATTTCTGCAATAACCTCAATAATCTTTATAACTTGTTAACTCCCTTTCCTCTTCCTCTATCTCACAATTATTTCTGAAAAATGAGTTCATAATTAGGTCTTTTGATCTATTTATTCTCTCTACCTGGTGCTCCATAAGACAAATTCAGTAGATTGAGACCAGAGGCATTCATTTAGTTTTAAAATGTAAGCTGGCTTCTATTATAAGAAAGAAAAAATTTAAATATCCCCTGGTGTTAGAAAAGAGAAGGAAGTTGCCTTTTTGAATGCTCCTTGATATTGAACTTAAAGTCAGCCTAGATTAATTCCTGGTTGTCTAATATCTGTGTGACCTTAAGAAAGGCAGAATCACCCTGGAGCACAGTTTCTTTAGCTATAAAATGGGAGCATTGTACTAGATTCCCTCAGAGGTAACTTCAGTTCTAGATCTGTGATCCTATAATCTTGATAGCAATTGAGTGAATTCTTCTAATACTTATGACATTCAAAATCTGACTTTAGACTCTTGATAGCTATATAATCCTAATCAATTCACACAACCTCTATTTGTTTCAGATTTTCTATTTGTAAAATGAGGATAATAATAGTACCTACTTCCCAGAGTTGTAGAGATCAAATGAGATAATAATTGCAAAACTCTTAGCACAGTGACTGACACATGGTAGATGCTGGATAAATGTTAGCTATTTTTATTATTTTTCTTATATTATAAATATATAAATATTATAATTATTGTACTTCATATACTGTCTTTTTTATACTGCTGTTTTATATTGCCTACTAGGTCATAATTCCTGGAGAAATTTTATCATTTTAATATTCGAACAGCCCACTTTAGCGTAATGCCTCACACATAGCAAATATCTAAAAAAAATTTTTCTTGACAAAATTACTGAATGGATGCGTACATGAGAGAATGAGTGAATTAAGAATGAGGAATCAAGCATCTTTAAGACTGGGAAAAAGAGCCATTTCTTTGCTGCCAAATGGAGCCTTCAAGCATCAGGAAGAAGAAGAAGGAATAGTTTGTAATCCCAAATAGCCCAGATTCTATAAGAACTAAACATATAAGGATCCCTATGGCATCTGAATCCTTACTCAACCATTGCTCTAAAAAAGAGGGGTGAATTTATTACTCCAGCCAGGTCTTTCTGAATCTATAAACCATGAAACAATATGAATAAAAAATGGAAATTCTATAGTAAGCCCCACAGATTTGACAAACATAGTGAACAAGTGCTGCTTTTATAGCAAAAATATTTTTATTACAGGTAAGAAGCTATTGCCATAAAAAACAAACAAAAAACCCCTCTATTATACAGGGCAAAAAATACTCTAGATTGAATTATTTCTCATTCCTTTTTAGGGAAGCAAAACAAATACATCCTATTTGAGTGAGGTAGAAGAAAATATTATTCAAAGATATAATTGGAATTATACTTTGTTTTTACAACAGTGAAAAATCTAAATAGACAGGAGACCTATTGTTATTATTGCAACTTTCTAGGGGGCAGAAAGAATAATTCATCTTTTTTTAGCCAATCATGATCAGAAAAATAATAATCAAATTCTGTAGAAAACAATATTTTGAGTTCATTCTTATAAATCCCTAGTGTTATTCTGCCAGGTAATGAGGGAAAAAACCATTCATTTTGCAAATTTTTTTTTCCCTCCCTTGGGTTTCAGGAGATTTTTAAAGCAAAAGGTAGAGAGAGTTTCTAAGTCAGAAAAAGCTCATATAATTAAGGTCTCCAGCTGCATGCATTTTTAATACCACAGAAAACATGGTAATTGACATATGTGATTCTGGATCACACTTCAGATTTCAAATTATTTCAGTCTGCTGAAATGTGTTTAAGTGTACCATCCAGACACACTTTTGGTAATTCGGCTTTTAATGACTATCCTTCACTTCAGAGCTACCTTTGATGTTAAAATAGTATAAGAAATAATGTAATTTTCCCACATGCTGGCTGGGTTATAGTCAGATGTTTCTTAAATATTTCATGTAAGAACTCTCCCTGACCCCTACCACTGTGAAAATGTGAGAAGATTTTACTTACAACAATTTTATATCATGTAGTTCACTAAATTCACTGGAGTGATCAGGACCTCAACCAAAATTGATTGCTGAACCTAAAATAAGATCAAAGCAATAAATCCAAAGGATATAAGAGAAGGAAAAAAAATACAAATTGTAGGAATAAGCTTAGAATAATTGATATCTGCAAAATTACATTGCATAAAACCTTACAAGGTATTTATAAAATTCAAAGTATATGAAAATTTAAAAGTTTAGGGGTGTTTCTGAACCATTCTATGATTTGTACTAGAGTATGTGAATAGAAATGATACTAACGAATGTTATTAGGGATTATAGATACTAATTTATTTACTTAATCCTTCTACCTCCCCAAATTTCTTGTTAATCAAACTATGGGAAATTGTATTCTCAACTTTAAGGGTGTCAAAAATCTCTCTAGTCTCCATTCTTTCCTTTTAGGTAAGGTCACATTTGTCAACCTCTTCTTCCCTTCTCCACTTGTATCCTCAAAGAAGGAGGAAAAATTGAATTTATGTGGAGCAGCAGGGAAGATGAGAGCCTAATATTTTAAAATTACTGAATCTTGCTAAAATTTTTAATCATTCATATAAGTAAATGAAAAAAAATCAGTAAGAAAATTGTGTAATTAAATATTTTAAGGGAACAAAAGATAGAAAATTGCTGTGTTGTAGCATCATTGATAATTGTCAATATATGTTTAGTACCTATGATTTTTTTTAGCACTTATGATTTGCATTAGGTGCCAGGATAATTTTTAAGAAAAGCAAAATGGTAGGAATTTTCTCACATACATTACAAGACAGGTTGTTTCAAAGTATACAACAAATTTTTATAGGCTACAATAAGCAATTGAAAGACTGTCTTTCAAAAAACATTATTCAGGACTTCTAGAGGAAAAAAGTATATTGCTGGTTATATGTTGGATACATGGATGGGTAGAATAAGCAAGGAAAGGCATTAGACTGGCAGACATTGTGGAGACTCCATAAAAATATAAAAGTGAAGTAGGTTTGTCCAGACTCACTTTGTTGTATTCAGTAGGAAGTGATACACCAGAAAATTATTTATCTGTGTTTGTGTGTGGTGTGTGTGTGTGTGTGTGTGTGTGTGTGTGTGTGTGTGTAGAATAATGGTTTTCGTATAAAAGAGGCCTTGGAGGCCATGTAGACTCCTCATTTAGATGAGGAAACAGACATATAGAGAGATTAATAACTGTGTGGTAAAATAAGTTGCACCCATTGAGCTCTCCTTAGGTTGAACCATAACAATAGTATTATCTATATTCAATTCTTGGAATCAACATTTAGGAAGGAACTGACAACATAGAGAATCTATAAAAGAACAAGCAATACAATGAAAGAGTCCTAACTATTAAGTGGTTGATATAATATTTGTACTTATGTCTTCCTGACACCAAGTCAATCAGTCAATCAGTTAATATTTATTAAGTGCTTACTATGCCACAGGCACTCTTTTATCCATTGGAGGTATTGTTCTAAGCTCTCAGTTCTACTCGCTATTCCATGTTACTTTCAAAATAAAATTTAGCTTACAAGTCTTTTGTAAACAACGACTAACAAATGGGCTATTGATGGTAAAAGACAAATATAGTCATGGTGAGATTTTTTTTTCTTTATTTCCTTCCATTTTTTGATGACTATTAAAAAAAATTAAACTATAAACTTCACTAGAATCCTATCCCCTATTTCTTTTTGATGTCAAGCAGAATAAGTCACCTTTATAAATGTGACAATCACACAAATCTTTCAAGACAGCTGTTATATTGTCATTTTCCCCCCACCCACAGAAGCAATCTGTTTTTTCCTTGAGCTATATCCAATACATGAAGGGGCTCATGTGAAATGGCTCAAAAGAAACAGTGTGATATATAGTATATTGAAAAAGCAACTTGATTTTGAGTCATAGCATCAGGGGTGAAAACTTATTCATATTTAGTTATGTGACCTTGGCTATATGATAATCTCTCTTGGATTTTTTTCTCATTGAAAAGAATGGGGTTAGATCAAATGGCCTTTCAGTTCCCTTCCAACTTTATTCTTACAAACTCTTTCATTGTATTGCTTTTTTGTTTGTTTGTTTGTTTGTTTGTTTTTGTAGTTTCTCTATTGTCCCAGTTCCTTTCCTAAACTTTAATTCCAAGAATGGGATACGGTATTGTAGTTATGGTTCAACCTAGGACTCAATGAGTGCAACTTATTTTATGTATATTTTACTATCCATTAATTTTTGATTTTAATATGCAGTTGAATTTAAATGACCTGTAGATCATGAAATATCAGATGACAAAAAGTCTATTGTTTAATCAGGAGCCAGGAGATCTGCAAGATTAAAAAGGGCTGCTTGTCATACTTTCCATTGGTGCCTGGTGCAGGACTGAATTCATAATAGATGCTCCATAAATATCTATTGAATAGAAGTTTTGGGACATCTTTCTATAAGCAGTTTAGGAAGCAATCTAAGCAAATGTAATCCTATGGGAGTAGTGAGGAGGTGGGAGGAAGGAATTACAGAGGGAAGGGCTTACTACTGGATGGTGCTTTTGTATTTTGAGCATAATGAAGTAAAAATGAAAATCTTGCTAGAAAATCAGATGACTCCATGAGACCCCTGGGTTTTAAATATTTTAGATTACCTAAATTTATATTGTAGTCTAGAAACATAAGCAGACAATTTCTTGAACAAAGTTCACTTTTGGAAACTGCTGAATATCATTGCATTTTAAAAAAGATATTAGAGAGCATTACCCAAATCTAACAACATAACCACAATAATCACAATGGCAATTTTAAAGATATAAATAGTAATTTGAAAAGATGTGATTGTAATAAGATGTGACTTCATGAAATTTGTAAAGATTTACTTTCCTAAAAAAGAATATTAGGATGCTAAAAATACAACATGGATGAGACACCAGAAATTAAAACACAATCATGAAGAATCTCAGACTTAGAGACAATAATTTATGGGTCTATGGCCACATAGATAATACTTAACAAATCTGAAATATGAAAAGAGTTCCATTGACTATAAATCTATTGTTTTTTGGACTTCCTATAAATAATTTCATCACCACTCTTCTCTATACCCAGGATTTTTATGGCATTAATAATACAAATCTGGAAACATCTTTGTATCACTTAACTATTCAGTCTTTAAAAAAATATTTATTTCTCTTCCACTAAATGGAATCGAAAGGCTTTTTATTCTGTAATGAATAACACAAGTCTAAAGTTTCCTCTTTAGCAAGGTTCCAACAAGGACCCTGAAATATATATGTTGGTATTATACAAGATCCCTCAATAAATTGAATCACTGGCAAGACTCCTCTGAATGCATGCAGGCAATTGACTAGCTTTATTAAAAATCAAAATCAGTTTCAAATCAGAAGAAAAGAGAAAGTTGAGAAGAGGATAAACAATGGAATAATTTCAACCTGATATATTCATATATATTAAGAGGGAAGGGAAAATAAGAAGAAATAAAACACTAGATATTGATATGCATTACCACTATATTATGAAAAAGCTTCAACAACCTAATCACTACCATGTGGAAATCAAAAGTGCTGAAAAACCAACAACCATTAAATACTTGATATCTTTTAAAATCCTTTAATATTAACTAAGGTCAATCAGTTTAAAATATGAGCTAATTTGTATGAATACAGATTAGCAAAATCAAAAAAGAAGTGAAAACAACTCTACAGAAATCTTGTCATAAGATACAAATAAGATGCTGTATATTAAAACCACTTAAAACTGGTAGAAAACCAACAAATCCATAAAACTATAACATTTGTCAATATTTCCAAAATAATCTAATTTCATCATCATTGGTGGAGGAATCACCTTATTTGAATACTTACTATCTCCATCCTCAATGTTTTTTGTTGTTTTTGTTGTTGTTGAGGCAATTATGGTTAAGTGACTTTCCCAGGGTCACACAGCTAGGAAGAATGTTTTGTTTTCAAAGAAGAAACTAAAATATCTGAACCAAATGGACATTGAAGAATGATGAGTTGGATATTTCATAATTCTAAAAAAAAGTGTGATTTGATAACATGCTACAGTAGTATAATGGTGCAAATATATGTCAAATGTATGTATGGCATGATTTACATACCTTAGTGTTATGTAGCTCTTGATTATGTATTACCTTCTCCAAATTATTTCGCAATTCATCAACTCAGATTTTCATCCTATGAGACATTGTAAATGATTTTTCATGAATTCTTCAAAAGAGGCTCACTCAAAATTTCCTTAATTATTTCTAGACAGTTTGGCATTTCATTGATGTCAATGAAACATTTTTTTGTTCTCAAGTAGTTCTTGTTACTTTACTTTCTTGTTACTCCTCACTTTTGTTAATTGGCTTTTCCCATCTTATTCTATTTTTATTTTATATGGATTCTTCTATAAAAAATCCTCACTGATAATGGATTACAAAGCATTCTCAGACACCCTGTACTTTCTTTTTGGCCTTTGAGAGACTAAACCAGGGTAATGCTAATAAATATTTAATAAACAATTCTCTAAAAAAAGTACATACTGCACACTGTTAAATTTAATCTAAATTGCCTTCATCATATTCTTAGGTATAAACAATGAATAAAATAATAAATTAATAGCATTTTTAAGATTGGCTTATTTACAAGTTATGCACAGAATGAATATTAAGCAATTAGGTCTGATAAACCAGTTCAAGATGACGTATTTAACATATCATTCCTCAGCTATAATTCTTCAGAAACTGGGCTATTTCATAATTTATATTCATATACAGTATTAACAAAGCAATTTTATGAATCTTTGTTTCAGGGAGAAGATTGAGGAAATTAGAAGACACATACAATTTCCTAAAGGCAATCTAGCTCACCTTTGTCCTCTTCACTTCAGTAATAGTTTCTTCCAGAACTAACAGCATCAATGAATTAAATCTATTATTTGCTAATCAAACTATATAGCCTATTCTTTGCACAATAGTTATTCTTCATTCAACTGGTTTTAACTAAGTGGATAGTTATGTCAAGCTTCTTTTAGTGATTATTTTAAAAGGTTTTCAATATCTTGGAACTTCATACAATCAAATAACACCCATCCTTCTGGGGACCATTTGGAGAAACCTAACTATCCACAGGGAATTCTTTTTGCATTTAGATTCTGGTCTGACATCCTCCAGTGATAGTGGTAAACACTTTGTTAAATATAGGTCTTCTCATTTTGAATAGTACTGTTTGGTTAGCAGAGTTAACCAACTGTAATCTTTGGTGGTCAAAGAATTTTGTATAATTTATATAGTATCTTCCATATTCATGGGAGAAATTTGCTTGGAGCAGATATTTTTAGGTTGCATATTTTTTCCTCTATAGACTCACTTAAAATATTAAACAAATTTTAAAAAGTGTTTTAATATTCCCTACACCCTTCAGTCATTCACTCAAAATTAATTTATTAATTGATTGCTATTGGTCAGGCACTATGTAAATGCTTAAGAATACAGATATTAAAAGAAAGCTAGCCCTTACCTCGAGCAGCTTGCAGTCTAATGGTGGAACATGACACACAAAAGAAAACTGAAAAAGAGAAGGAGAAAATACAGGTGCAGGATGGGCATAATAGAGAAATTCAAAGGAGCTCACTTGGTTGAGTGTTAAGGACTAAGCCTAAGTGTGAAGGGGCAGGTTGGTCCTCTGAAAGCCCCCATAGCTATGAATCATAACACACTTGAAATAATTGCAAATTAGCCCTTACAGATGCAGATGTTGCTTGTGAATTGGGAATGAAATAAATTGGAGGCAAAAGGGTAGAGGAGAGAGGTCAGAGAATGCAACTGTCTTTTAGTCTCCTTGTATCATTATCATCCTCTCTCATGAAGTGATCTAGATCCCCTGCAGCCACTAGCAGATGGCTCTCACAACAGTTGGCTTTCTTAGATCACAGTTCTTTGAGAAGTTCTCGCCTGTGTCTTTCAATCAGAGGAAGCTGAGGCAGAGGATGCTGATAAGATGTAAGTACCTTGAAGGTTGATGAGGTTCTGAGGGACATGATGTTCAAGGGAATGGAGCCAAGAGATAGCTACTCTGGACATCCTCTTTAAATTGAGGTTTAGGGAAAAATTCATTGAGCCCCTATTCTGTAAAGATGCAATTTATTATGGGATATTGTTTGTAAACCCTTCCTGTAATTTTCTTATACCTTCATCAAGATTCCATTATGTTTCCATATATAACTTAAAAATTGTAGATAAAAGAAAATATGTATTAGTATATATTGCTTTGAGAAATGACAAGAAGGGTATTTTTGGAAGAAAAGAAAAACAATTACAAGACCTATATAAACTAATGAAAAGTCAAATGAGAGAAACCAGGAGATCAATGTTGTGTAATGGTAATTGAATGTGAAAGACATGGCTAGTCTAATCAATAGAATCATCCAAGACAATTCCAAAAGACACACACATACACACACACACACACACACAAAAATTCTATACAACTCCAGAGTGAAAGAAAGTGAATGCACATTTAAACATAAATTTCTCACTTTGGTTTTCTTTTTGTTAATATGATTAATATGAATGTATTTCATGATTTCACACATATAATTGATAAAATCATATTGGTTGCCTTTTCAGTTGGTGGGGGAGGGCTGGGGCAGAGAGAGAATTTAAAACTCAAAATTTAAAAAGAATACAAGTAATAAAAATAAGTATATTTTAAAAATATTGATATCAATTAAAATCTTTGAAATAATTAACAACTTTAACAAAGTTGCAAGATAGAAAATAAATCCTCATAAATAATTAGCATTTCTATATATTACCAGCAAAGTTCAACAACAAGAAATAGAAAGAGAAATTCCAATTAAAATAACTGTAGACAATATAAGATATTTGTGACTCCACCTGCCAAGACAAACACAGTAAGCATATGAATAAAATTATACAATAATGTTCATTTAAGTAAAACCAGATCAGAAAATTAGACAAATGTTAATTGCTCACGGCTAAGCTAAGCCAATATAAATAAAATTACCTTTTTGCAGAATTTTTTGCAGATTTTGCAGAAAAAAAAATGTAGTCAAGATTAGAAATAAAGCAGGAAATTAGGGGATTTTTTTTCTTTGATAATACTCATCAAATATATAGAGAACTGAAGTCAAATTTATTTTTAAAAAGTCATTCTTCAATTGATAAAGGATCAAAAGTTATGAACAAGGAATTTTCACATGAAAAGAATCAAATCTTTCTATAGTCATATGAAAAAAAGGCCTCTAAAGTACTAATGACTACTGACTAAATGCAGATTAAAGCAACTCTGAGGTTTAACCACCTGCCCATCAGATTGGCTAATATGACAGAAGAGGGAAATTACAAATATTGAAGAACATGTAGAGAATTTGGGACTCTAATGAACTGCTGGTGGAATTGTGAACTGATTCAACCATTCTGTAGAACAATTTGGAACTATATATGTCCAAAGGGCTATGAAATTGTATATAATCTTTGACACAGAAATACCACTACTAGTTTTGCATCACAAAGAGATTCTTTTTAAAAATGAGAATAACTTATATGTAAAATATTATTTATAACAGCTCTTTTTGTGGTGACAAAGAATTGGAAACTGAAGGGATACCCATCACTTAAAGAATGGTTGAACAAGTTCTGGTATGTATGTATGTATATATACATGTATTTTTGATGGAATATTATTCTGTTATAAGAAAAGATGGGTAGAATGGTTTAAAAAAACTCAGAAAAACTTGCATGAACTGTTGCAAAGTGAAGTAAGTAGAACCAGGGGAGTATTGTACACAGTAATCACAATATTGTGTGATAATGAATTGTGAATGACAACCATGTTCATCAATACAGTGATCCAAGACAATTCAAAGGAATTATAATGAAAAAATGTTACTCCCAGTTAGAGAACTGATGTACTCTGAATGCAGATTGAAACATACACTTGTTTAAAAGTGTTTTCTTTATTTTTCTTGTGTTTTTTTGTCTCTGTTTATTTTCATAGCATGAATAATGTAGGAATATGTTTTGCATGAATAAATGTGTATAACTTGTATCAAATTATTTGCCCTATCAATCAAAGACTTAAGGAGAGAGGGAGAGAATTAGGAACTCATTTTTTTTAAAAAGAATGTTAATTTTTTCATGTAATTAAAAATTAAAAAAAGCAATAATAATCTCTGATGATAATTGCTCTATTTCTTGTGACTTACTTTTCCCCATTATGGTTAATTTAAGTAGGTCACATTTCAGTTGCTTAAGTTATAACATATCTTTTTTAAATTGTATTATAATTTGACATTGATTTTGTTATAACAAGTTTGGGTATTGACGATATATAGATTTTCAACTTGGAAACAATTCCTATATCATTTAATAGGTATTTCCTATATATTAGAATAAGAATAATTTCATTTTTATCATATTATTTGTTGCCTTACATCGTCTATTGGCTCTCTTGAAAAATTTCATGATACACAAGTATGAGAATTCTGTACATTCTAGAAGTTGTTGAACTCTCTCACTTCTTATCAACTTATTTATTATATTTTACATTGCTTTCTACTATGCACACATTTATACTGAAATCAAAAAGTATTAAAAATATTGATTTAATTTGGAGGGTCCTCAAAATTCCCCATTCTCTGCAATATATTTGAGGGGATTATTTCTAATTTAATCTTTGCAAATATTTATCATAAACATTGAAATAGGAAATGGCCAAATGTCCAAGAAATGTTCTGGCCTTTAGATGTGGAGAAAAACCAACCATGATAATTTCTTTATTTGTCTCTGCAAGAAATATCTGTGAGCCACCTTTTCAGGTACCTTCAATTTCTTTGTCTTCTGATTTAATTCACAGTGAGGATGTCAAGATTTCTATAGTGCAGGTCCTTTGGTTTGTATACTATTCACTGAATTCAGAAAAAACAAAAACATTTTTTTGGAGTACAACATCTAAATAAATGTTTCTATATGGCTTTAAAATAATTTCATTATTAGTATCCTCTACCTCCTTTTACCTCATTCTGCTACTCTCACTAGAAAAAATTAAAATAGTTTGTTTAGGACCAAGGGACATTTTCTAAATTTCTTTATTCTATGGGTATAGCTAGAGAGATAATTAACAAATTATTAATCTGTTGTTGATAAGACATTCCATAGCTTGTTAGCCTAATCTTTATATAATGTCAGAGCTATAATGCTCAAAAAACCATGGTAGTTTATTATCTGCTATAGAACATTCTTTCAAATTGTATTGTCATTCATGGTTTATGTCTCTAGAGGGTAACTTATTTTGAGTCTTTTAGAAAATGCTGTAAGGATGGTTACCTCTAATACTGTGGTTCATGGTTTCCTAATATCTTTCTAATTAGCAAGAAGAAAATATGTGCAATTAACTTTTAACAGAGGAATTTATTAAAATGGAATAAGAATAGTTAGTATAACAGATTGCCTATTAAAACAAGCACCCTGGAACTTTTGGTATATCCAAGTATGTTTGGCATTGATTGGAAGATGGTGCTAAAACCTAGATTTCAATGGTAGTGAGCTCTCAGTGTGTAGAATACTTATGGAAAAGGGTTATTCACATCTCATAGTACTACATGATCTGGAAGCACTTTTTCTCTATCTAGCATCTTCATGAAACTTGCTTTAGGCATAAAATCTCTATTACTTAGATTGTTCAACCTATCTGTCAGGGATGATCTTTTATTCAATCTAAAAGTGCTATGAGTTTAAAGGGACCTTAAATGAAGCCTTTTATTTTGTAGATGGGGAAACAGACCAAAAAAGGAAAAAAGAATTAGCCACTCACACAAGAGGTGAGTGATAGAACTGGGATTCAAACAATTAAAACATTCTCCCTCCAAATCCAATAATTGTTCTACTTATGTTGTCTATCTCAAATAAACAATCTTGAGAACTTAGTTCTCTAAGGAAAGAAGTCCTTGAACACTAAAGTTTTGATTAATACTCAAAAATATTGACCCTATGTATTTCATTCTAAAATAGGACTTTTGCTACTCCAAAAGATATTGAGTCTTTTTCATACAGTGAAGTAAATTAAATATTCTATCGCAAAAAGTCTCCAAAGTTACATAATAAATAGGTGTGATATTATCACAATTTTAATGGGGCTCAAATGATTTAATTGGGTAAATGCAAATATCCTTACTATAGTAAATACAGCAAGAGTCTTTAATTATCTTTAGCTAATGATATTACCAACCTTCTGGTAGTTTTAATGGATTAAACTATTTTACTCAGGGTTCCCAGCAGTGGAGAAAGGACCTTCCACTAGTCAATAAATTTCATGATTAATAGGTAGTATTATAAAGGAGATTCTAAGTAATATCATAAAAACATTTGGTGAATTTCCAAATTATATGACAACTAGTCACTAATGCTGAACTAAAATCACAGAAAATGATACAGACACTAGGGATATGGTAACACAAACTTTCAGATAATTATTAACATCAATGATGTAGGATCTGGTGTTTTTGAGAGCATTCAAGATGATAGAATGGGTGATAGAATGGGTATGCCTATTAGCAAATGTATTACATTGCATAGATTTAGGTTTGCAAATGGTTTAAAGCTATAAAATACTTTCTAAAGTTATCTTAATAGAGAGGTACCTGGTGAGTTGTTTAGTACTTAATTTAAATTTGCATTTGCAAAAGCAGTGCCTGGTGATGTCTGTGCCTCAAAGTTGGTCTTTCTTCACCTCTTCTAATGGAAAAAACAGAGAGATGTTCGGTCAAAAAAAGCGAATGAAATGATAACACTTCTCCCATGTCACAATAATTCCGAATAAAGTTATGGCAAAGATATAGTAATGCTCTAAATTTAAATATGAGCTATTATTTTTATACCCATAATTATGCTTTTTTTCCCCCAAGTAACACACACACATAAGAAATAGTAATAGGAAAAAGCAACTTCAGTCAGTATGATGGCTATTTAAGTGGTGACTCTACTATATGATTTTGGAAATACAAACTCTTGAGAGGTGGAATGTTAATGATGTTTTATATGTACTTAATGCAATATTCAGAGAAGGAGAGGAGCTTTCAAATAGAATGGAATCAATACACTCCCTTGGAAACAAATGCAATATTACAATTGGTAGTAGAAGACAATTTGCATTTGATGAGATTTGTCTGCATCATTCCAACTTTATACAAATCACTTTAGTTTCTACACAATCATTCATCTCCCAGTGAAACACAATAGGCTTGCCCCTTCATGTTTGAAATGTAGAGACCTCTAATATAACTAGAACAATGAAAGAAAAACAGTAATGTGAGGGGAATGAAATTGATCCAGGGCATTTGGTTGATGAGTATTGTACTGAGATTATTTATGTGGTGAACTTTTGAGGCAGTTCTAAGGAAGAGATACATTTAAAAATCCTTGAGGAAAAATAGGGCATGCAACAACTTGATCATGCTGGATTCATAAGACTCCACCAAGCAACAGACAGCCTATTAGAACTTTATTTTTTCAGGATATAAGCCTATTATAGTTCGCAAATGAAGAAACTGACATTCTTCAGTACTGGTTGAAAAGATTAACAGTTCACAAAGCAAAGTATCACCTGTGTCAAATTCATTATCTTAAAATTCTGATGCTAAAATTTTTATATATATATGTGTGTGTATATATATATATATCTCCCACTCTGGAAATGCACATATTTTATAATTTAAAAGGTCCTAGTGGCTCATATAATAATGTACTATTATGTCAATTTTGCAGGAACAATTTAAGTTTAGCCTTGCTTGCATTAAAGTATGACAAGGTATGTTTTTCTTGGTCACTAAAAGTGCTTTTACTGTAACTGTGTAGCAGGAAAAGTTTTATTAAGGCATTAGTCTTATAATTCAATGTACCAAAGCACATTTTAACACAATTAAAATATCAAAAAATTTCACAGCAACTAGAACTTCAATATACAAAATCAGTAAGATACAAGCAAAATATTTCCAACAAAACCTAGTTTTTTTATAGTCTTAGCTATGGCTAAGACTATTTTATCTGTTTTATGATGCATTTTTTACATTAAAATCATTTCCAGATTACTGCCCCAGATTACTGTGAGATTTTTTTTAAAAGCAAAGCAAATAAACAAAACTAACAATACAAGTGATGGCAGCTATATGGTGTAGTAGATGAAGGACCTGGACTGTAATCAGGAAGACTCATCTTAAGTTCAAATTTGGCCTCAAAATGGGCAAGTTGCTTAATTCTATTTGGCTCAATTTCTCATCTATAAAATGAATTGGAAAGGGGAATAGCAACCATTTTAGTGTCTTTTCCAAAAAAAACCCAAATGAGGTTAAAAAAAAAAGACTAGGACATGACTAATGACTAAACTATAACAACAATGCAGTGAATTAATCTAAAAATGAAAACAATACTCCATAGCTCAAGATCCCCTCACCTCTCTAATTTAAAAATATTTAAATTAACATATATGCAGACAAGTAAAGCAAATTCCCTCAGTGGTTATGCAGGTGTCTCATTCTACATCCTAAATCTATCACTTTTCTGTCAGGAAGTGGGCAGTTTATCTGATATTCAGTCCTCTGGAATGGATATCTGAATGGTCATTGTTTGATCATATATTACATAGCTTTCAAATTTGTTTATTTTCAGTATTGTCATTGTATAACTTTTTTTTTTCTCCTGGTTCTGCTTATTTTATTCTTCCTTGGTATATAAACATCTTCAAAATTGTACATTTTATATTATTGATCATTCTTCACACACACACAATTTCTGATTCTACTTATTTTGTTCTGTAAATCTATGTAAAATTTTCCAATTTTCCTTGAAATCATCTACATTCTTATTTCTTATAGTACTATAGTTTTCCATCACAATGATATGTCACAATATATTCATCTGTTCCTCAATTAATGGGCATCTTTATACTGTTTTGTCATGATTGGTTGTCCTTTGTTCTTGAAAAGGCTCAAAGAGATATCACTATGCTAAAGACTGATCAGACCAATTTGAGCTCAGAAGACTCTACCACAGTGAGGCACAAATAAATTTACACTTATCACATTTCTTTTGAGCTTCCAGAGTACAGAGCTTTCTTTGATGTGGGCACACCAAGCTGGCAGTCCTCTGTCAGTTTCTCAAATGTGCCACAATAGTTTACATAGTTCTGAAAGACCTTGAAAGTGTCCTTCAATCACTTCTTCTAACTTCTAAATGAATACTTTTTTTGTGTGAGTTCTCTGTAAAACAGTTTTTTAAACAAATATATTTTTAGTATTCGAACAATGTGGCCAGCCTAACAGAGATGCCATCCCTGTAGTAGAATTTGAATACTTGACAATTCAACTTGAGAAAGATCCTCAGCATCTAGTACTTTATCTGACCAGGTAATCTTCAGAATCATCTTAAAGGAATTCAAATGGAAGCAATTCAGTTTTTTGGCATAGCACTGGTATATTGTCCAGGTTTCACAAACATGCAACAATGAGATAAGCACAATAGCTTAGTAAACCTTCAGTACCTTAAGCAGTCTAACACTTTCTCCATCTCACACTTTCCTTCTGAGAAAGGAAACTGAATTAGTTCTGGCAATCAAACTCATTTATAGTACATTCTTGTAAGGTGTGTTGACAATGTAAGTAAACTGATACAAAGCTTTCAAAATTTCCCCATTTTCTGTAACTGATGATTCCAATAATGGATTTTATGGTGCTGGAGAATCAATCCATACTTTATTTCATTTCAGCCTTAGAAGCTGCATTGATTGTAGTCATATGCAAATAAAAAGTCAAGCACCAGATCTCCCTTCACTTTAGTCTTGTCTTATAGCCTTTTCAAGGTAAATAATTTACCATCTTGATGTTATTTTAGTCCTTGACAAAATTGCAGAAAACATCATGTTAAAAACAAGGAAATAAGCACATTTCCCTGCTTTTACCAAGCTATTGTCTTTTCATAATTTTCTTGCAATGTTCTCATTTCTTTTCCCATTTTTAAAAATCTAGCAGTCACATCTGATTTTTAACATCATTTTTTCATTATTCCATGAGTTTTTTGTGGGCTTGTTTCCAATGAACTTCTTTTTTCCTTTAAGGCTTTATTTGTAGTTATTTTGACATCATTGCTTTTTTCTAAATGTGGGTCTTAACCTTCCTTGTCACCAGAGAAATTTTTTATGATTGGGTTTTATTGTTATTTGCTAATTTCCCAGTCTTTTTTTTATTTTGAGTATTATGTTAATGTTGATTTCTTTTCCTGAGATTGGGGTTGGGCATCAGTTTCCTAAACTTCAGGTTTTTTGCACTGCTGTGGGAATTTGAAAATTTTGGTGCTTCCACACAGGTGGTGTGATCTGGAAAGAGATGTGGTCACTGCTTTCCTGGTCTTTGCTCTTGTCCATACCCAGGAAGGCTCATTTTCAGTAACAACAAACACTACTCATATATCCTGCTCCCTTGGGACCGAAAGTGAAACTTTCCTCCAGGAACCTGATTCTTTTTGTCTGCAAAGGCTCCTTTCTGCCCTGGAGCTGTGATCTGAAATGATCAATGAAATTGACAAACAGGGCCTAATCCTGTAGCCAGCAAGATCAATAAAGTTGCCAAACAGGGCCTAGTCCTGTACCCAGCACTAATACAATGGTCACTCAGAAACTTTCTGACCTGTTGCTTCACCCCTTTTAGTGTCTCTGGCTTGAGAACTCCGGAATTTACTATTATTGCTGTTATTGTCAAGTCCTCCAAGCAATAGTGCTGCTATGAAGGTGTGCCCACCTCCCAGTGTCACAGACCTTCCACGTTGTCTTTGAGTGGAAAATGGTTCCTCTCTGACATTCTGTTGGCTTTGTCACTCCAAAACTCAATTTGAGGAATTATTTGAAATTGTTTGGAGGGCAATATTGCAAGAGCTCAGCTGTAGCTTAGCCATGTTGACTCTGCCCAAAACTTATATCCCCCCAAAATCTTCCATTGTTAGTTTACTCAATGCTCTGGAGGTCTTGAAATTGTAGTGTGTGTGTGTGTGTGTGTGTGTGTGTGTGTGTGCACTTTTGCAATACCCTTGCTATTTGTTATAATTTACTCTACTTCCCACACTTAGTGAATGCTTTTATTTATTTATACACAGATAAAATGCCACATGTATATAATTACTAAACATGCATTCATTTATTTCTGTCTAAAATTTGATGTTATTTTAAATCAGAAAACCTTAAAGAGCAGCGTCTCCCTTGAAAATTTTATAAATTGTATTTTAGGTGCAAGATTAACACATTTTTTTTTTAATGAAAATGATGTGGCAGAAGAAGATGCCTTTTATTCAAAAGAAATTTTTTTCAGTCCTCTCTCCACTAAAGGCTTTGGATACCCATGATCTTTTCTAAGCACTGAAACCACCATGAGACATTGCCTTTGACAATGAAAGCCCTCATTTCAGAAAAGGCCGGGATATATGAAACCATTCCCAACCAAGGAAAGTGACTAATGAAAACTCAAACAGGCTATCATTTTAATCTCTTTCAAATTATTGCTCAAGTATGGTATTGAATCTGGGATTTCACTGCTTTGCACATTCCCTGAAATAATGCAGATCATAAACATTCCATTCTATTTGACTTTGTTTCTTGTCCTACCATAAGCTCACATTGGATGAGAATGACACATTTAATATACTAATTGTCAAATCAAACTCATTGAATATTTTTTAATAAACTATTCTAGAAAATAGTCTGTGAAAGAATAATCAAATTAAGTCCTCAAAATAATGCACTGGAAATAAACATGTATAAAAATTAGAAGGTTGTGGGGAGTGAAATGCCTCATCATTTGTCATTTAAATTTCCAGACTGCTAGAGTGATGGATTTGAAATCAAACTCTGAATTAAAATCTTTCTTCAGCTACTTACCAGTTGTGGGATGTGACCAAGTCACTTAAATTCTCAACCACATCTGTGCAATAGGGATGGTAATGAAACCTATGTCACTAGGCTCTTAGAAGGGTCACATAAAATGCTTTTCAAACTTCAAAGTGCTGTATAACTACTATTTATTATTATCTTTTTTTTTTCTGAGTAAATTGGGGCTAAGTGACTTGGCCAGGGTCAAACAGCAGTACTATCTATTACTTCAACTAGTCCACGCAGCTTTAAAGTTTCTTCAATTGATAAGTGCCAAGCTCTACATATTTCTTTGCTACTTCCAATTAGTTGACTTTTAATATTAAAAAATTCATTCAAGAGCAGATAGAGGGCTCAGTGAATCTCTGTAGTCAGAAGGATCTGAGTTTAAATCTGGTCTCAGCCCCGACACTTAACTAGCTGTGTGATCCTGGACAAGACACTTTGCCCCAATAACCTCTGCCAAAAAACAAAACAAACAAACAGAAAACAAGAATTCATTTAAGTAATCCAATCCGTGGGTTGGAAGAGGCCTAACCTTGTACAGAATTAATTCAGGAAGGGGAATCATTTGGCAAACCTACACTCACTAGTTACAGGCCTTAGATCCAGTAAAGATAGAGAAAATGGTCTGGACCTCGACTGGGTCCATTTCAGGTAAGAAATGGTGAAGATTTAGAGGCTGAGAATTCATCCTTTCCCCATCACTCTGCTTTAATCTTGAGTCCAATAGTTCATAGCTAAATTCTGTCTTCTGAACTTATTCCTCACTATTTATATATAAATAATTTACACATATAAGAATAAAAGTCACTCCTTAGTTGATAAATGACTAAAGGCCTTGAATAGTTAGTATTGAAAGGAATACATCCAAACTTAAAAAATCTCTGAATCACTGATAATTAGAAAAATGCACATTAATTCTAAAGGTATGCCTCATTCAAGTCAGATTTACAAAGTTGGAAAAATGGAAGATAAATGAAAGAGATGAGGAAGAATTGGCACATTCTATATTGATCAAGCTGTGAATTAGCCAAGGAGTTCTGGACAATTTGGAACTATATATAAGAAGTTATTGAATTGTATAGCCTTTTTACCTGTTGATACTACTACTTGACCAATATGCCAAAAGATTAAGGAGAAAGGAAAATATACAGCAAAGTACTTCAAACTAATAGAGTACCCAATCATTCAGTAAGAACATAATGACTACAAATTAAGGTATGGAAAAATTATAATTATATACATTTAATTGTGCCATAAGATTATGAAAGAGATGATTTCATAAGAGACTGGGAAATTTTTATGAACTGATGTGGAAGAAGAAGGAAGAAATAATCTCATCATGGAATAATAATTTTATAAAGACAAACAACTGTTAAAAACTTCAGAGCTCAAATTAAAGCAATGTCCAACAAAGAATACGGAAGAGCGATGATGAAACATTCAACCTTCCTCCTACAGAGATATGATGAACTCACAATGCAGAGTAAGACATGATTTTTTAAAATCATTCCAATGTAAGTGTGAGTGTAAGTGTGTGTATGTATGCATACTATGTATGTTTGTTTTGAGGTTTTTTTTTTTAAATCAAGGTTGAAAGAAGGTAGAAAAATGTTAATTAAAAATAAACTTTTAGGAAAAATTTTTCTTTAGTGTTATTTTAAATGCCTTTGGTTTATCACATGCTTTAAGAAGCACTGAAGTTGTTGGTATCTTAACTATTGAAAAGAACTGAAATGTCTTACTTAAACTTACTTCATTCAGTCATAAGTGATGACCTCATTTTCATCAGAGAATATATTTTAAAGTGGCATTTCTTAAACACCTTAAGCTAATATATCAATAATGCTCATCTCTCACTTTGCCTAATATACTGTCTCTGCATTTTCAAATAGATTCCTTTGATTTTTAAGAAAGGAATTGTATTCTTCCTTGCATTTTTCATATGTGTGGCATTTTTAACACTGGGTTTGAAGGAAACTATATAAATCTGAATCATTTATAATGGTTTCACTGGGAATGATGAAAATGAGTTTTGTCCCTGAGTGAAATGTAACAGGTAGATATATGCCTTTTATAGAGCTTTGCTTTTTTTTTTCAGTATTTAGCATGATGCCAAGGAATCATAGACTGGGAAAAATATAGCCAGCGATGCTTGAGTATGTTAAGTTTTATCACCTGAAATTGGCTTTTGCAATAGAGTAATAACAAAAATGCGAAGTAAAATTACCAACATTAATGTTTAACTTAGCACTACCATGTTCAGTATATAGAGTAATAATTTTGTTCAGAAAATATGAAAATTCCTTGATTTACCCATATTCTGTGAATAGTAGAAACATTGCTTCTTAAAGAGGAATCATTCATGAAGCAACTCCCTAGATAAGATCCTTTGAAGAGTCATAAATTTTGCACAGCATGAGTACAGTATGTTTACAAGAGGCTATACATCAAGAGCTGAAAAGGACTTCCTCTCTTCTAAGAGAAATCTCCTTTTAGGCAGAAAACTGAAGTTTTGTAAAAACAGAAATGAAACCTAGCTCAACAGATCCTAAAACCTATTTTGCTGTGAATATATGTCTCAATTATCTTTTCATGAAGATTTTCCTAACCAGGCCTTCCCTCCACATATGCCAGTGTCATGTCTCCCACTCCTCTTTGTATTTATCTACTTTATGCATATTTATATTATATATCCAGATGTGTGAATATCATTTCACATATTTATGTTACATATATTTTCATGTATGCTTTTGGGGTGACCACTCAAATACAAATATCTCACAGGTAGATATTATTTCATTCTTTTCACTTTTATCCTTATTGCCTAATTACAAAGCTGAGCTCATTGTAGACAATCATTATAAATTCATTGATTCATTAATTGGTTATTCCCATATTTTATCTAAAAGGAGACACAGATATTCCAGATAATTAAATTCAACTAGACATCATTTCTGGTTTTGTTAAGTACATTGTTGACATTATGATTTTTAAAAATAGAAAATGAATTGAGGAAAATAATCTTCCATTTGAAAATTCTTTTTTAGAATAAACTTTCTATTACACATATGCAAAAACAACTCCGAATCACCATTTAACATCTCTCAGATTGGCTAAGATGACAGAACAAGATAATAATAGATGTTGGAGGGAATGTGGGAAAATTGGGACACTAATACATTGTTGATAGAATTGTGAGATGATCCAACCATTATGGAGAGCAATTTGGAACTATGCCCAAAGGGCTATAAAACAGTACCCTTTGATACAGCAGTGTCTTTACTGGGTCTGTATCCCAAAGAGATCATAAAAGAGGGGATAAGAACCCGATGGCTAAAAAAAAAATTGTGGTGGCAAGGAATTGGAAATTGAGTAGATGCTTATGAGGTGGATAATGGCTGAATAAGTTTTATATGGTATGTGAATGTAATGTAATATTGCGTTCTATAAGAAATGATGAGCAGGCTCTCTTCAGAAAAGCCTGGAAAGACTTAAGTGAACTGTTGTTAGGTGATGTGAGCCGAATCAAGAAAACATTCTACACAGTAACAACAAGATTATGTGATGATTAACTGTGATGGACACAACAGTGAGGTGATTCAAGGCAATTGCAATACATTTGTGATGGAAAGTGCCATCTGCATCCAGGGAGATAACTATGGAGACTGAATGTGGATCAAAACAGAATTTTCACCTTTTTTGATGTTGTTGTTTGCTTGTTTTTTTTCTTTCTCATGTTTTTTTCCCTTTTGATCTGATTTTTCTTGTACAGCATAACAAATATGGAAATATGTTTAGAAGAAATGCACATTTTTAATCTACATTGAATTTCTTGCTAAAAGAGAAGGGATAAAGGAGGGAGAAAAGTAGAACACAAAGTTTTGCACAGGTGAATGCTGAAAATATTTTTGCATATATTTGGATAAATAAAATACCCCTTTAAAAAGTACATTTTTGTTTTGAAATGCTAGGTTTGACTTTGGGCTTTATATGACAATTTCAGTCAATTTTTTTCACATACACACCAAGTATATATTGATTATTTTCTTCAGTTGAATCAATAAAATATATAAGCTACACCATGAGTTTTACGACACTTCTTAATATTTATTTATCCTATTTACTCCTTATACCACCATCCAACAATAAACTTCATAGAATAAAATGATAAAAATAAAATATCATTCTATTACTTCCTTTTCCCCATATACCCAATAGCTAGAAACAGTATTTTAACATCTTCTCCATTCAAAATCCTTGGCAATTTGAAAATGTCTTAATGGACCCTATTTAAACAGTGCTCAGACTATTTCTTATGTAAAGAAATCTTCAAAAACTATAGGGAAATGTTGAATGAAAATTTGAGATATGCCATTATTTAGTTCAACTACATGAAAAAATCTGAAAAAGAAAAATCTGCATAATCTAATATTTTAACAGAAAACAGCAAGAGAAGAAATTTTACATGGAAAGGTTTTCTTAGATCTGCTTTGGCATGAATTTTAGAGTAGCTTTGATTTTCAATCATGTTTATCACTTTATTGTCCACAGCCCTTACACACTCTTCTAACTGAATTTTGGATTGAGACTGTTTCCTGATGACCTTTATATGCTCTATATCTTTTTGAGTTGCTTTCCTTTCTGAGGAGCACAGGCTATTGCAAATACAGAGTCTCATTCTAGCCAGTGTAGCACCTGTTTCCAAATATCAGTTTATCTTCTAGATCATCAGGATAAATATAAATAGTACAAGCAGGCCATGCCTCAGCAAGATTATTGGATAACCTTGTGGAATCAGAACATTTCAATTTAAAATGCCTTTTCTTGCTTCCTTTATCCTGTTACTACTAGTTATTTAGTCTTGTTTACCAATATTAGAAATTTCAAAGATGAAAAATTACTAGCATTCCTCTTTGTAATGCTTTCAGGCCTCCCCTGCCAATCCCCAATTCATCATCACCAAGCCTCAGTGTAGCCCTAGAATCTACTTACTGGGTATATGTTCTGTACTTGTGACTTTTTCTTTGATTGAGCTCATCCTTCCATAACATGCATCTAGGGAGGCTGCCCAGGTCAGTCACATCTTATTCTGTCAAGCTTCTAATCCTGTATTTGTCTTCCAAATATCCAATATACTTTTCTATCCCTCCCTTTCCTTTTTCATCTTCAATTTATGGATCACATTTCTCCAAAAGAATGTAAGCTCCTTAAGGAAAGAGATTATATTTTTCTAATTGGTTTGTATACCTGATGCTGAGTATAGTATCTTGAATGCCATATGTGCTTAATTAATGCTTGACAATTGATTGTTAACAAACTGACCGACAATTACCAGTTGAAACAATGGATTACTCACTATATTTCTCAAATAGGTGATGTAGTAGATAGAATGTCAGCTATGTTGTGAAGAAGATCTGAATTCAAATTTTACTTTAGATACTTCATGGTTAAGCAAAGGGTTTGCCTCAGTTTTCCTCATTAAGATAAATTGAAGAAGAAAATAGCAAACCACTTTAGTATCTTTGCCAAGAAACCCCCAAATGGGGCTACAAAGAGTTGTGAATGACTCAACAACAACTTTTTGTTTTTTCTATTTCCTTGGGGGAAAATATAACTCCATCTTCCTCCATATTCTAGAGGGGGAAAAAGTTCAAGTTTTACTTTCTTTCTATACTACACACACACACACACACACACACATACACACACACACACACACACACAAAAGATGAGGTGGGGGGTAGGGAGTGAATGTTATAGCTTTTCCTTCTTAATATGTGATTTGAATCATGACATATTATTAGATCAAGTATTATAATTTTAGAGTGAAAAGAGGCCATCTAAATCCAAACCCCCTCATTTTACAGATAAGGAAACTAAATCAAAGAGGGTAAGTGATTTGTTCAATGTTACACAGATAGTAAGGATTTGTACACAAATCATCTGACTCCAAATCCAGAGCTCTGTTATGTTGTTTCTGCTAAATAATGACATTTTGCAACCAATGCTATCATTGGGAGTGTATCTTAATCATGAATGTATTTCTATCAGAATAAGAAAATTTTAAAGTACTATTTTTTTGTGGGTTGCATTTGTTTAACATTACAATGAGTAAAACAATGAATATAACATTTTTGACATTGAACTCTTGGAGTCTTAGTATAATTATATGAAATGAGTCGGTTGGACCAAGATGCCCTTCAATGTACATCTAAACTCTAAATCTGTTATCCTTTGATGGAAGAATTAAGGCTTCAACTTTCATAGATGATG
>JAJPUD010006211.1:121099-136112 GCA_023553655.1 Myrmecobius fasciatus
TAGTATATATGTGTGTGTATACACACACATACAGGTAGATATATACACATATGTGAAGGTGTGTGTCATGGTAATATGCCATAGCATCTAAAGAGCTATTATTTAACTTTCCATTTGCATTTCACATATATGTAAATTTGTATTGTTGATGTTGTTGTTGTTGTTTTGAGATAATCATATTAAATTATGTTAAGTCATATTGCATCATTAGGAGAATAATATTTTTTCTCAAAATTTTCTGTTGTGATTAACAGCTTAAAATTATATGAAGGGATACATGTTTTTATAAAAGTGATTTAGTTATCACAATAGAGAATCTGTGGAAGTGAGAAGAGCATGTACTTACAGTTGGTAGGGACTTTAAAGGTCACTTAATCAAAGCTTTTATTTTGGAGAGGAAAAAAATGAAAGCCTTAGATTTTAAGGGACTTACCCAAGTTTATGAGATAAGTGGATGAAAAAAAAAGATTTTAATTTAATTTTCTACCTCCAAATCCAGAGTCCATCATCTTGTGACTAAAAATCCTTAGATTCTTCTTGAAAAATAAAAATTGTGAGCATGATAGAATGAAGGTTAAATGTGAATTTTAATCTTTTTGGTAACTTTCATGGCATGGTCTTCAGAACATTTTCCCTTCTAAGAATACTAAAAAGAGTAGAAACTTAACTATCTTATACATCCTATAAAGACACTGATTGAAAGGAAAAAAGAAAGCGTCATTAAATATACATACAACACATACACATATAAATGTGTGTATGTATGTATATTTCTTCATGAAGACCTGTTCAGTAGTTACTTGGTAATAATAGTAGCCACTGTATGACACTTTCAAAAGCAAATATCTTATATCTCAACAGATTTTGAGACACATAATAGTTATTCAAAAGAAACAGAATCCTACGTCTTATATGGGAAAAATGGGCGAAACTTGGAATCAATGGGGGCATTTAGTTTTCTTTCTCTCAGAGGTTCATAAGCAAATAACACGTGTTATTCACCTTTTACCCTTGGGTAAACATCATTAATCTAAAGGAATAAAAAGGATACATGGGCTTTGATCTGTAATTTGAAACTAATTGAGTTCCTTTTTTCTTTAGCATCTTTCTCTTCCTGTTCATTCAGTACAAATCGGTATCTTTCAGGAAATCCCAAAGGAAATAGCTGATTCATTACAAGAGTGATGAAAATTCTGAGATTTTCCCCAAGGGTATCAGGACCCTTTAAAGACAAACCTTTATGGTGCTATTAGACTCTGTCAGGAAATTGGGAAGATGTGGAATTACTTTCAAAAACTCATATTTCATTGAGGAATATAATACAGATTTAATAAAACCAATTTTTTAAAGCCAATAATACTATACAAAACTCTAGCAGGTATCGCTGAGCACAGCACTCATTTAGCTGGGTAAAGTATCTCTCACTACCAAATTACTAACAAGTCATTGTAAAGGGCACTGTGTTTCTCATTATAAATGCCTTTTATTGCTATTAATATGCAGTCAAAAGAGTAGAAGTCATTCTGAATTTTTGTTATGGCATGTTTTTCATAGAGGCATTACATAGGTCATCTGATATTTAAGACTACATATGTGGTATAAGGAGAAAAAATAAATTGCAAAGCACTTCTTGTTGTGAAAGAAGTATTTTATAAATTGAGGTCTTGAAAAAGCATTTGAGCCTGCTGATTGCAGTCCCCTCATTTTACAGATGCAGAAACTGAAGCATAAAGAGACAAAGTGACTTGTCCAGAGTCACACAGAAGTGTACAAAGAAGAATTTTAACTCTTCTTCTTACCTCCAGGTAACATTCTAGCTGTTGAGCCTCTTAGTTGCCTAAGGGAAGAGCCACAGATAAAGGATTGTAGAACTTACATCACAATTTTTCACAGGTCCAAGTCCCTATATTCTCTAATTCTAGAGATAATCAGACAATAGTCATTTTACAAATTTGTAGGTATCCTGATATTTGTCTTTGTATCTGCTTTGTTGAATTATAAAAGGTAATTTATCTTGGTTGAATTAAATTGAATTTTAATTTCCTTTATTAAGAGAAAGGGGAAATATACTAATTGTATTTATTCATTCAAAAGCATTTATTAAAATTTATCTATTAAAAAAAGGTTGTATTAGATATTGGGCAAGAATATATATATATATATATTTATACACACATACATAAACTTACATACATGCATATCTACATATATGGGTATATAAAGAATATATATTTACATAAACAAAAATATGCATACATACAAACAAGCATACACACAAACAACCACACATGCATACATGTATACATCTGTGTATGTATGTACAAACTCTAAGAAAAGTTGAATAAAATACAAAAGAAGATAGATACAATACACAATAATACAGTTAATATATTAGAGAGTTGTGGAAGCTTCATAGGGTCTTGACATTTCTAACTTCATTCCACTAAAATTAGTGCTTATTTAAGTGTTATATTAAAGGAAAACATAGATATGTATTAAGAAGTTTAGACGACTCGAAAATATATACTTTTCTTTGAACTTAAAAAACGTGAGAATAATTTAAAACTAAGCCTTTCTTGAAAATTAAAACAAGATTTGAAAAAAAGTAAAAAACAGAATTTTTCAAAAAAATTTTTAAATTAAAACATTTTTCCATAACACAAATTCAACTTCATTTTGCTTTCTAACTAGTCATTATTCACCACATAATTTTAGTCTCTATTCATGTCTCTCTCTATTGATTTTTTCTTTTTATTTATAATTTCATTATATGAAATAATACTTTGTTTTTTCTGATTTTAATTGTAATTTATTTCTTTTCAAGAATATAATTTTACTATTTCAAACTTATTTTCCTTATTATTTCTTGCATGTCCTATTTAATATGCTTATATTATTACTCTTAAATATTAGTGATTCCTTTTAAATAATAATTTGAATATTTTATAAGTTATATAAATACACTTTTTTCAGATCTTACCACAGAAACTCAATTTTATGGACTTATTTAAATATATTAATATTATTTTATGGTCTTAAATCTATATGTATCATTTGTTATTGCATATATTCCTATATTTATTATTTAAATTTAATATAAAAGCTATTGTGGTTTTCTCCAAAACAATCAAAAATCTTTGATATTTTTCTTTTCATATGAAAATTTAATCCATTCAGGATTATAAATATTGGATTATACTTATTCTCTAATTTGTTAAATTGTTTTATTAAAAAGAAATAAAATGGTCTTAAATGCATTATAATCCCTTTCCCAGACTTAACAATTATGCATAAAGAGAACAAGAAAAAGTTGATATGCTTATTTTATTTACTCCATTAATGTTGTCAAAATATTTTGGTTAAAATTTAATAAACACATTCCATGAGTATATTAAGAACCTTTTAAACAAAAGACACTGTGGAAAAGAAGTTCCATAGGAGTTCTCTGTTTTATTCAACTAGGAAAAAAGTTTTAATTCCCATAAACAATGGATTAGAGTTAGGTGGTGTCCTTATTTTCCACTCAAGCTTTAGTGTTTATTTTAATAGTGAAAGTAACAATAATTCTTTTGTTCTTAACCCCCTTATTGTGACTGCATTGAGTTAATAAGGGAAAATATCCTAATAATATGAACTATTTAAAATAGAAATGGTTTCCTAAGAAGATAGTTTCCTACTCATCAGAGGACTTATAGGTTACATTATATATTTACTTTCTGTGCTGTAAAAAATATTCCTCATTGGTTATTGACTGGATTAGATAGTTTCTGACTTGTACACAATCTAAGATGCCATAAAGAACTTTTTTTTAAATTAAGATTGGCTATTCAGATTCAGAGGAGAAGCAGAGCCAAAAAGGCAAAGTAAAGGGAGAAACTCACTAAATTCTCCCCAAAATTGCTCCAAATTCCTTTAAATAATAAATCTAAGCAATTGTTAGATCATCAGAACATGCAAAAATATGGAGTAAATCATTGTCCCGCTGAAGATAACTTAGAAGATCAGGAGGAAAGTCTGTGGCACCAGAGTGGGAATTCAGCTAGAGAAGCCCGGCTTCCCCCAGCCATCCTCAGCTTCAGCAAACTAGGACCAGGTACAGGGAGCTCTGAATCAGCAGCAGTGGGAGTGGGGGGAAGGAGGGGGAGTTTCCTGAGCTTTCAGTCCAGAGACAGCAGGATGACTTGGAAGGCCAGTGGGAAAGTACTGTGGAAACTGAATGGGAGTCCAGCGTTCAGTCCCAGGACGGGGAACACCAGGGAAGCCCAGGCCCTGGCCCCAGGCTAATACCAGCATGGCAGTAATGGGCCTATGGACTTCTGAATCAGTGGCAATACTGGCAGTTTCTAGACCTCTCAGTCCAGAAACTCCAAAGATGACTTGGAAAATCAGCAGAAAAGAATTGTCAGTATGGATTTTGAAAACCAGACAGAGCTTCCTGAAGCTCAGCTCATAGGTCCCTTTACTATCTTCCAGCACTGGGGAAGAACTTTGTTACTTTAGCACACTTAATCTTTCATCTATGGAGAGGGGAGGATGAAAACATCCTTAACTGTTTCAGGGGGGAAAAAGAGGGCTTGTGGTCTAGTCTCTAGAAGAATCTCTAAAAACAACTGCAAAAAACCCCTGAAGCTTGGAAAGTGAACCCTACTTAAAAAAGATTCAATGTTATGGTGGTAAGGAAGATAAAAACACACTCAGAAGATGATAACAGAGTCAAAGTTCCTACATTCAAAACCTCCAAGAAAAATAAGAATTCAGCTCAGGCCATGTAAGAGCTCAAAAGGTACTTTGAAAATCAAGTAAGAAGATAAGAGGAAAAAAAATAGAAAAAGAATTGAGAGTAATGCAAAAAGAAATACCAAAGGGCAGCTAGGCAGCACAGTGGACAGAGCACCAGCCCTGAAGTCAGGAGGACCTGAGTTCAAATTTGATCTCAGACACTTACAAACCCTTCCTAGCTGTGTGATCTTGGGTAAATCACTTAACCTCAATTGCCTCAGCAAAAAAAAAAAAGAAAGAAAGAAAAAAAAAAGAAATACAAAAAGTAATGAGGAGAAGAATGACTTAAAAAGAAAAATTGGATTTGGGAAAGGAGATGCAAAAGTCCATTGAGGAAAATTATTCCTTACAAATTAAAATTGAACAAATGGAAGCTTATGAGAAATTATGAGAAATCAAAATACAATAAAGAAGATAAAATAGAAAAAAATCTCATTGAAAAAACAATTAGCCTGGAAAAGAATTTCAGGAGAGATAATTTAAAAATTATTGATCTCTCTTAAAGTCATTATTAAAAAAGAAAGAAAGAAAGAAAAAGCTTAGACATCATCTTTCAAGAAATTGTCAAAGAAAACAGTACTGATATTCAAGAACCAGAGGGTAAAATAGAAAGTGAAAGAATTCACTGATCACCTCCTGAAAGGGATCCCCAAATGAAAATTCCCAGCCAAATTTTAGAACTTCCAGATCAAAAAGAAAATATTGCAAACATCCAAAAAATAAAAAACATTCAAGCATTAAAATCACAGTAAAGATGACAAAAGATTTAGAAGCTTCTACCTTAAAAAAAATGGAGAGCTTTGGACATACTTTTTTTTTCTACTGGTTTGATTCTATTTTTCTTGTGTGGCATGATAATTGTATAAATATGAATGCATATATTGGATTTAACATATTTCTACCATATTTAACGTATTGTACTGCTTACCATCTGGGGGAGAGCATGAGGGAATAGGCAGAGGGATTGGAACAAAGATTTTGCAAAGGCTAATGTTGAAGAATTGTCCATGCATATGTTTTGAAAAAATAAAAAAGCTTTAATAAAAAAAAGAGAAGAAAAGTTAGGTATGATAGACCTTAGGGGAAAACTGAATGTGAACAAAAAGAAATATACATTTTCTTCAAAGGTAGATGGAACTTACATAAAAATTGGTCATGTATCAGGTCATAAAATCTCACAATCAAATGCAAAAAGGCAGAAATAGTAAATGCATATTTTTTAGATTGTAAGATAATAAAAATTACACATAATAAAGAGCTGGGGGAAAATAGACCAAAAATTAATTGGAAGCTAAAAATTTAATCCTAAAGAATGAGTGGGTGAAACAACAAACCATAAAAAACATTTGATAATTTCATCCAAGAGAATGACAATAATAATGAAACCACACATCAAAATTTATGAAATGCAACCAAAGCAGCTCTTAGGGAAAATTTTATATCTCTAGATAATTACATAAATAGAGAGAGAAAAGATTGAAGAATTGGGCATGCAACCTAAAAAGTTAGAAAAAGAGAAAATATAAAACCTCCCATTAAATACCAAATTTGAAATTTTGAAAATAAAACAAGAATTAATAAAATAGAAATTAAGGAAACTATCTAACTAATAAACAAAACTAAGAGCTTGTTTTATGAAAACAATGGATAAACCTTTAGTTCATTTGATAGAAAAAGGAAAGAAGAAAACCAAATTATCAGTATCAAAAATGAAAAGGTGAATTTACCACCAATAAAGAGGAAATTAAATCAACAATTGGGAACTATTTTGTCCAACTATGTGGCAATAAATCTGATAATCTAAGTGAAATGGATGAATATTTACAAAAATATAAATTGCCTAGATTAACAGAAGAGGAAAAATTACTTAAATAGTTCTATTTTGGAAAAATAAATTGAACATGCTATTAATGAACTTACTAAGGAAAAATATCCAAGGCTAGATGGGTATATAAGTGATTTCTACCCAAAATTTAAAGAACAATTATTTCTAATACTATTGGGAAAAATAGGAAAAGGAGTCCCACAAAATTCCTTTTAGTACCCGGATTTGGTGCTGATACAAAAACCAGAATGTCAAAACAGAAAAAGAAAGTTATAAACTAATTTCCCTAATGAATATTGAAGCAAAAATTTTAAATTATTTAGATTATTATTAAAATCAAATAGCAATAAAGAGATTACAACAATTTATCACCAGGAAAATATACTATGACCAATAGGATTTATTCATTTATTTATTTTTGCTGAGGCAATTAAAGTTAAGTGGCTTGCCCAGAATCACACAACTAGGTAAGTGTTAAGTGTCTGAGATTAGATTTGAACTCAGGTCCTCCTGACTTCAGGGCTAGTACTGCTCTATATACTGTGCCGCCTAACAGCCCCAACCAATTAGGATTTATACAAGGGATGCAGAGATGGTTCAATATTAGGAAAATTATTAACATTGTTGACTATGTCAATAACCAAACTAATAGTAATCATATGAATATCTCAATAGATGCAGAAAAAGTATTTGACAAATTACCACAACTATTCCTATTAAAAATACTAAAGAGCATAGAAATAGATGGAGTTTTCCTTAAAATGATCAGTAGCACCCATTTAAAACCATCAGCAAGCGAAATATATAATGAAAATTGCTAGAAGCATTCACAATAAGATCATTTGTGAAACATGGTTGCCCATTATCTGCATCACTATTCAATATTGTAGCAGAAATGTTAGCTTTAGTAGTAAGAGAAGAAAAAGAAATTGAAGGAATTATAATAGGTTACATGAAAATAAAATTATCACTCTTTGCATATATGATGGTCTATTTAGAGATTTCTAGAGAATCAATTGAAAATCTACTAGAAACAATTAACATTAGTAAAGTTGCTGGATATAAAATAGACCCATAAAATCATACATATTTCTATATGTTGCCACAAAAATCCAGCAGTAAAAGATAGAAAGAAAAATTCCATTTAAAATAACTATATTTGGATTTTACATGTCAAGACAAACCCAGGAAGTATATGAACGCAATTATAAAAAAAACCTTTTTCACACAAATAAAGTTAGATCTAAACAATTGGAATAATATCAAGTGTTCATAGATAGGCTGAGTTAATATATAATAAAAATTATAATTCTACCTAAATTAATCTAAAATAAAAATGAAAATTCTACCTACATTAAACTCCTTTTCTTGAGTTCATGAAGAACTTTAAGATTTTTTTGAGAACATCCTGTTCATAATTTCCTATGGAATAATATTCAATCATAATCACTCACCATAAATTATTCAAACATTTCCCGATTGATGAACAATTCCTTAGTTTCCTATTATTTTTTTGCCCTGAGAAGAGAATTGCTACAAATATTTTTGGACATATATTTGGTATAATAAAAAATTCTCTTTTGATGGTAATGAGATGGCACACTGGATAGAATATTGGATCTGAGGTCAAGAAGACCTGAGTTCAAATCTAACCAGATTGACTATCTAGTACTCTCTTTTCTCTATGACATTATAGCCATATAGTTTTGTTTACATGCTCTTACATGTTGAAGTGCATATTAACACACACATATATATGTATGTAGATATATATGTATAATTATATATGTGCATATATAAAATATATGTACAATTTTTTTTGCCAGTCTTCCTCTAACTTTCTATTTGAATATGCTTTTTCACCATTAGCAATGGATTTCATCACATTGAGATTCTTCAAACTAAATCTGCTGGTTATTCATAAAATATTTTAAATATAATTACCTATGCATTGGACATTTCAAACTTTTTATCTCAGACATATCTTAAATTCAAGATATCTAAAATAAAAATCATAATTTATCCCCTGCGCCAAACCTTTCCTCTTCCTATCAAATCTCTCTCTCTCTCTCTCTCTCTCTCTCTCTCTCTCTCTCTCTCTCTCTCTCTCTCTGGTGTCTCAGATTTCTGTACTTATTGTTATCTTTCCCTCTTCATTCTTTCATCTCACTTAACTAATTAGGTGCCCCATCTTGCTTCTTCTTTTGCAACAACTCTTGTATCTGACTGTTCTTGATTTGCCACTTTGGTTAAGGTCTTTTATTTCTCATATAAAATATTTTAAAAACCTTTCATATAATCTGCCTTCCTCAATGCATTCCCAACCTCATTCTATCCACAATTATTTTCCTTAATCATAAGCCTGACCAAGTCATTTTCCTACACAATAAACATCAGTAGTTCTCTCATATCTCTAGAATAAAGTAGAAATTCCTTCTTAGGTTTTAAAGTTCCTTACATTCCTCCAGCCTACATTTTCAATCATTGGGTATTTCTTTCACTCCCACTCTTGGTGATCCAGCCAAACTTGCCTGCTTCCTTCTTCATATCCAATATTCTATCTCTAGTCTCCATTCATTTGCTTCCTGTCCAACATGGCTAAAATATACTCCATTCTTTTTTTTAATTTTATTTTATTTGCATAACATATGTGTGGGTAATTCTTCAACAATAACCCTTACATAGCTTTCCATTACAAATTTTTCCGCCCAACTCCCCACCCCTCCCCTAGATGGCAGGATATCCACTACATGTTAATTATGTTAAAATATTGGCAAATCGAATATATGTATACATATTTCCAAACTTATCATTGTTGTGCAAGAAAAATCTTATCTACACAAACGATATATCAGACAAAGGAAACACAATGTAAGCAAACATCAATCAAGGAGTATAAGAATGTTATGTTGTGGTCCACATTTCGCATCCCTCTCTCTGGGTGTATATGGCTTTCTTCAGTGAACAATTGGAGGTGGTTTGAAACATTTCATTGTTGAAGAGAGCCATGTCCATCAGAATTAATCGTCATATAGTACTGTTGTTGCCGTGTATAATGATCTCCTGGTTCTTCTCATTTCACTCAGCATCAGTTCATATAAGTCTCTCCAGGCCTCTCTGAAATCATCCTGCTGGTCATTTCTCACAGAACAATAATATTCCATAATATTCATATACCATAATTTATTCAGCCATTCTCCAATTGAAGGGCATCTATTCAATTTCCAGTTTCTAGCCACTACAAAAAGGGCTGCCACAAACATTCTTGCCCATGTGGGGCCTTTTCCTTCCTTTATGATTTCTTTGGGATATAAGCCCAATAGAAATGCTGCTGGGTCAAAGGGTATGCACAGTTTGATAACTTTTTGAGCATAGCTCCAAATTGTTCTCCAGAATGGCTGTATCCGTTCACAGTTCCACCAACAATGCATCAGTGTCCCAGCCTTCCCACATCCCCTCCAACATTCATCATTAACTTTTCCTGTCATTTTAGCCAATCTGACAGGTGTGAAGTGGTACCTCAGGGTTGTCTTGATTTGCATTTCTCTGATCAACAATGATTTGGAGCACCTTTTCATATGACTATAAATAGTTTTAATTTCATCCTCTGAAAATTGTCTGTTCATATCCTTTGACCATTTATTGATTGGAGAATGGCTTGAATTTTTATAAATATGAGACAATTCTCATCTCTAAAATACATATTTTAGAGATGAGACCTTTATCAGAACAATATACTCCATTCTTATCTTTGACTCTCTGACTTTCAACTCTTCTTTTTTTTAAATTTAGTTAAAGGTATTTCTTGTTCACATCTTCTTACCTATTAAAAATTCCCTGTCAATGCTAAAAATGATTTTCCTTCCAAACAATTTTTATTTAAATATTTTGTACATAATTTTTCCTTTATGTTATTCTGTTTATGAATATGTATATATGTGTGTATATGCATAAAATTGTTCTTTCCTTTTAACATGTAAGTTTTTTGAAAGTGGAGCTTATTTCATTTTTTTGCCTATGCTCAGTATTTGATATATTGCAGGAACATAATAAATGCTATTGTTTTTTTTTGCTGAGGCAATTGGGGTTAAGTGACTTGCCCAAGGTCACACAGCTAAGAAGTGTTAAGTTTCTGAGACCAGATTTGAGCTCAGGTCTTCCTGACTTCAGGGTTAGTGCTCTCGTCACTATACCACTTAGCTGCCCCTATAATAAATGTTTTTTTTTATAAAATTAATTGATTGAAGAATATGGTGTGGTTTGGCTGCTGAATTTCATTTCCAACTCTGTTTCCTTGGCTCTTTGAATTTTCAACTCTAGTTCTTCCTTCCTTATTTTTCCTATAAAAGAGTCAGATTTTATTGTAGCCTTAAATTGGCTAGAACAGGGATTCTTATGCTTTTCCCAATCAAGACCCTTTTTATTTTGAGAATTTTTTTATGCTTCACTGGGTATATAGTTGCATAAAGGATGCATAAAGTTGCATCCTCCCCTAGATGGCAGGAAGTCCACTACATGTTAATAATGTAATAATAGTTGACAAGTTGTTTAAGAAAAATCCTATCTACAAGAAAAAAAAAAAGAAAATCAGAGAAAGGCAACACAATGCAAGCAAACATCAATAGAGATAATGAAAATGTTACGTTGTGGTCCATATTTCATATCCCTCTCTCTGGGTGTATATGGTTTTCTTCAGTGAACAATTGGAACTGGTTTGAGACATTTCTTTATTGCAGAGATCCATGGACCTCAGAACTGATTGTCATATAGTATTGTTGTTGCCATGTACAATGATCTCCTGGTTCTGCTTGTTTTACTTAGCATCAGTTCATGCAAGTCTCTCCAGGCCTCTCTGAAATCGTCCTGCTGGTCGTTTCTTACAGAACAATAATATTCCATAATATTCATATACCATAATTTATTCAGCCACTCTCCAATTGGCCCATTCAGTTTCCAGTTTCTAGCCACTACAAAAAGGGCTGCCACAAACATTCTTGCACATGTGGGTCCCTTTCCCTCCTTTAAGATCTCTTTGGGATATAGGCCCAGTAGAAACACTGCTGGGTCAAAGGGTATGCACAGTTTGACAACTTTTTGAGCATAGCTCCAAATTTCTCCCCAGAATGGATGGATCCGTTCACAGTTCCACCAACAATGTTTTAGTGTCCCAGTTTTCCCACATCCCCTCCAACATTCATCATTATCTTTTCCTGTCATTTTAGCCAATCTGACAGGTATGTAGTGGTATCTCAGAGTTGTCCTAATTAGCATTTTTCTGAACAATAGTGATTTGGAGCAACTTTTCATATGACTAGAGATGGTTTTAATTTCATCATCTGAAAATTGTCTGTTCATATCCCTTGACCAGTTATCTATTGAAGAGTGGCTTGAATTCTCATATATATGAGACAATTCTCTCTATGTTTTAGAAATGAGGCCTTTATCAGAACCCTTAAATGTAAAGATGATTTCCCAATTTATTGCTTCCCTCCTAATCTTGTCTGCATTAGTTTTATTTCTACAGAAACTTTTTAACTTAATATAATCAAAATTATCTATCTGGTATTCAATTAAGAGTTCCAGATCTTCTTTGGACATAAATTTATTCCATCTCCACAGGTCTGAGAGGTAAACTATATTACGTTCCTCTAACTTGCTTACAAAATCACTCTTTATATCTAGATCTTGAACCCATTTAGATCTTATCTTGGTATGTGGTGTTAGGTATGGGTCAAGCCCTAATTGCATCCACACTAGTTTCCAATTTTCCCAGCAGTTTTTGCCGAATAGTGAGTACTTATCCCAAAAGCTGGGGTCTTTGGGTTTATCAAACACTAAATTGTTAAGGTTATTGCCTAGGTTGTCCTGATAATCTGTCCTGTGCCACTGATCGACTGCTCTATTTCTTAGCCAGTACCAAACGGTTTTGATGACTGCTGCTTCATAATATAGTTTTAGATCTGGTACAACAAGGCCACCTTCATCTGCCTTTTTTTTTCATTAATCCCCTTGAAATCCTTGACCTTTTGTTCTTCCAAATGAACTTTGCTACTATTTTTTCTAGATCCGTAAAATAATTTCTTGGGAGTTTGATTAGTATGGCACTAAATAAGTAGATTAGTTTGGGTAGTATTGTCATTTTTATTATGTTCGCTCTGCCTACCCATGAGCACTTAATGTTTTTCCAATTGATTAGGTCTGATTTTACTTGTGTGGAAAGTGTTTTGTAGTTTAGTTCGTATAGTTCCTGACTTTTCCTTGGCAGATAGATTACCAAATATTTTATCCTATCATCCGTTATTTGGAATGGAATTTCTTTTTGTATCTCTTGCTGCTGAACTTTGTTGGTAATATATAAAAATGCTGATGATTTATGTGGATTAATTTTGAATCCTGCCACTTTGCTAAAGTTGTGAATTGTTTCTAGTAGTTTTTTAGTTGAGTCTCTAGGGTCCTCTAAGTATACCATCATGTCATCTGCAAAGAGTGATAATTTGGTTTCTTCATTACCTACTCTGATTCCTTTTATCTCTTTTTCTTCTCTTATTGCTAAAGCTAACATTTCTAATACAACTTTAAATAGTAATGGTGACAGTGGGCAGCCTTGTTTCACTCCTGATCTTATTGGGAATGGTTTTAGTTTGTCTCCATTACATATTATGCTTGCTGATGGTTTTAAATAGATGCTACTGATCATTTTAAGGAAAAGCCCATTTATTCCTATACTCTCTAGTGTTTTTAATAGGAAAGGGTGTTGGATTTTATCAAATGCTTTTTCTGCATCTATTGAGATAATCGTATGGTTTTTATTAGTTTGGTTATTAATACAATTAATTATGCTGATAGTTTTCCTAATATTGAACCAGCCCTGCATCCCTGGTATAAATCCTATTTGGTCATAATGTACTATCCTGGGGATGACTTTCTGTAATCTCATTGCTAATATCTTATTTAAAATTTTTGCATCAATATTCATTAGGGAAATTGGTCTATAGTTTTCTTTCTCTGTTTTTACCCTACCTGGTTTAGCTATCAGCACCATATCTGTCTCATAGAAGGAATTTGGCAGTATACCTTCTGTCCCTATTTTCTCAAATAATTTGTGTAGTATCGAATTAATTGTTCTTTGAATGTTAGGTAGAATTCACATGTAAATCCATTTGGCCCTGGAGATTTTTTCTTAGGGAGTTGGTTAATAGCTTGTTCTATTTCTTTTTCTAATATGGGGCTATTTAAATAATTTATATCCTCTTCTTTTAACCTGGCCAATCTATATTTTTGTAGATATTCCTCCATTTCATTTAGATTATCAAACTTACTGGCATAAAGTTGGGCAAAGTAACTTCTAATTATTGCTCTAATTTCCTCTTCATTGGAGGAAAGTTCTCCCTTATCATTCTTCAGACTAACAATTTGATTTTTCTCTTTCCTTTTTCTTATCAAATTGACTAAATGCTTATCTATTTTGTTGGTTTTTTCATAGAACCAACTCTTAGTTTTATTTATTAATTCAATAGTTTTCTTATTTTCAATTTTATTAATTTCTCCTTTTATTTTTAGAATTTCCAATTTGGTATTTAATTGAGGGTTTTTAATTTGTTCTTTTTCTAGTTTTTTTTAATAATAAGCCCAATTCATTGATCTTCTCTTTCTCTATTTTATGCAAGTAAGCATCTAGAGATATAAAATTGCCCCTTATAACCGCTTTGGCCGTATCCCAAAAATTTTGGCATGTTGTCTCCTTATTGTCATTCTCCTGGATGAAATTGTTGATTGTGTCTATGATTTGCTCTTTCACCCATTCATTCTTTAGGATTAGATTATTTAATTTCCAATTAACTTTTGGTTTATTTTCTCCTGGCCTTTTATTGCACGTGATTTTTATTGCATCATGATCTGAAAAAGATGCAATTACTATTTCTGCCTTTCTGCATTTGATTTTGAGGTTTTTATGCCCTAACACATGGTCAATTTTTGTATAGGTTGCATGGACTGCTGAGAAAAAAGTAAATTCCCTACTGTCTCCATTCAACTTTCTCCATAGATCTACCATACCTAGCTTTTCTAACAATTGGTTTATCTCCCTAGTTTTTTTCTTGTTTATTTTGTGGTTTGATTTATCTAGTTCTGAGAGAGCAAGGTTGAGATCCTCCACTAGTATAGTTTGGCTATCTATTTCTTCTTGCATCTCTCTTAATTTCTCCCCTAGGAATTTGGATGCTATTGCACTTGGTGCATATATATTTAGTATTGATATTGCTACATTATCTATGGTACCCTTTAATAAAATATAGTTTCCTTCCTTATCTCTTTTGATTAGATCTATCTTGGCTTTTACTTGATCTGAGAAAAGGATTGCTAGCCCTGCTTTTTTTTTTTTTTCACCTGAAGCATAATAGGTTCTGCTCC
>JAJPUD010006212.1:5716-39593 GCA_023553655.1 Myrmecobius fasciatus
TGTTTCTTTCTAGCTGCTAGCAGAATCTTTTCCTTGGTGCTATAGTCCTGAAATTTAGCCACGATATTCCTTGGGGTTTTAATTTTGGGGTCTCTTTCTGGAGGTGATCGGTGAATTCTTTCAATGGTGATTTTGCCCTTTGATTCTACAATCTCAGGGCAGTTTTCTTTCAGGATTTCCTGGAAGATAGTGTTTAGATTCTTTTTTTCATCATGGCTTTCAGGAAGTCCAATAATCCTTAGATTATCTCTCCTAGATCTATTTTCCAAGTCAGTTGTTTTTCCTAGGAGATATTTCATATTTTCTTCTAATTTTTCATTTTTTTGTTTTTGTTTGACTGATTCTTGAAGTCCTATTGAGCCATTCACTTGCATTTGTTCAATTCTTATTTTTAAAGTGTTGTTTTCTTCAGTTACCTTTTTAAGCTCCATTTGTAACTGGCCAATTGAATTTTTTTGTTCATTGCATTCTTTTTCTACTTCACTAATTTTATTTTTCAATAGATTGGTGTCTTTTTCATATCTCTTTTGCAGGGCATCATATCCTTCTTGCAAGATACTGTATCCTTCTTGCAAGATACTGTATCCTTCTTGCACTAATTTCAATTTATTTTCCCATTTATCCTCCAGTTCTTTTATTAGGTTCTTTAAGCAATCTTCCAGAAAGGCCTTTTGAAACTGGGACCAGTGATGGTCCTTGCTGATTCCCTCTGGAGTTATGTCTAAAGGAACCTCTGGCTCTGGGGTCTTCTCCTCTTTCTCTTTGTAAAAGCTGTCTATGGTGAGAGCTCTCTTTTGTCTCTTCATTTTTTTTATTTTTTTTATTTTTTTTTAGACAGCGTGAATATCTCTTTAAGGTAGGGGAAAAAAAAAAACGGCTGAAACGGCTGTCTGAAGATTTTGCCCTGAGGTGCTTCGGCGAATTAATTTAAGGTGCTGGGCCGGTGGGGGCTAGGACTAAGCCCGAATTACTCCTTAAACAAGGCAAGTTTGCCAGAATACCTGCCCCCAATCAGGGCAGAGTGTCCCGAGTGCCTCAGATAAACTCCAGGTGTTTGGAATTTGGAGTTTGGAGTTTGGAGTTTTTTTGCCAGTCTGAGCTGAGCTGAGCTGAGTCCCACCCTCACTTCCGGCCTCCACCAGAGTTCTCTGACACCAAAGTCCTCTGTTTATCCCTCTGTCCGAGCTAGACAAACCTGATGTGAAGCTTTTCAGAGATTCCAAAGCAGTATCCAAATATTTCCTGATTCGTTGACTTGAAGATCAGTTCAGAGGCTTATTTTATTGTTGATTTGAGAGAAGTTCGGAGGAGGAAGCAGAGAGTCACCCTTTCACTCCGCCATCTTGGCTCCGTCCCTCCACCATTACTATTTAATATTATATTACAGATTTTAGCTTTGGCAGTAAGAGAAGAAAAAGAGATTAAAGGAATTAGAGTAGGTAATGAGGAAACCAAATTATCACTCTTTGCAGATGACATGATGGTATATTTAGAGAACCCTAGAGAGTCAACTAAAAAATTACTAGAAACAATTCACAACTTTCGCAAAGTTGCAAGATACAAAATAAATCCACATAAATCATCAGCATTTTTATATATTACCAATAAAGTTCAGCAGGAAGAGATACAAAAAGAAATTCCATTCAAAATAATTGTTGATAGTATAAAATATTTGGGAATCTATCTGCCAAGGAAAAGTTAGGAACTATATGAACTAAACTACAAAACACTTTCCACACAAATAAAGTCAGTCCTAGTCAATTGGAAAAACATCAAGTGCTCATGGGTAGACCGAGTGAATATAATAAAAATGACAATACTACCCAAACTAATTTACTTATTTAGTGCCATACCAATCAAACTCCCAAGAAATTATTTTACAGATCTAGAAAAAAAATAGTAGCAACGTTCATTTGGAAAAAGAAAAGGTCAAGAATTTCAAGGGAATTAATGAAAAAAAAAGACAGATGAAGGTGGCCTTGCTGTACCAGATCTAAAACTATATTATAAAGCAGTTATCATCAAAACCATCTGGTACTGGCTAAGAAATAGAGTATTCCATCAGTGGCATAGGATAGGATCACAGGACAAACTAGGCAATCACTACAGCAATTTAGTGTTTGATAAACCCAAAGACCCCAGATTTGGGGATAAGTACTCAGCATTTGACAAAAACTGATGGGAAAATTGGAAACTAGTGTGGAAGAAATTAGGGCTTGACCCACACCTAACACCACATACCAAGATAAGATCTCAATGGGTCCATGATTTAGATTTAAAGAGTAATATTACAACCAAATTAGAGGAACATAGGATAGTTTACCTCTCAGACCTGTGGAGATGGAATAAATTTATGTCCAAAGAAGAACTGGAACTCTTAATTGATCACCAGATAGATAATTTTGACTAAATTAAGTTAAAAAGTTTTTGTACAAACAAAACTAATGCAGACAAGATTAGGAGGGAAGCAATAAATTGAAAAATCATCTTTACATTTAAGGGTTCTGATAAAGGCCTCATTTCTAAAATATATAGAGAATTGTCTCATATTTATAAGAATTCAAGCCATTTTCCAATCCATAAATGGTCAAAGGATATGAACAGACAATTTTCAGATGATGAAATTAAAACTATTTCTAGTCATATGAAAAGGTGCTCCAAATCACTATTGATCAGAGAAATGCAAATTAAGACAACTCTGAGGTACCACTACACACCTGTCAGATTGGCTAAAATGACAGGAAAAGATAACGATGAATGTTGGAGGGGATGTGGGAAAGCTGGGACACTAATACATCCTTGGTGGAACTGTGAACAGATCCAACCATTCTGTAGAGCAATTTGGAGCTATGCTCAAAAAGTTATCAAACTGTACATACCCTTTGACCCAGCAGTGTTTCTATTGGGCCTATATCCCAAAGAGATCTTAGAGGAGGGAAAGGGACCCAAATGTGCAAGAATGTTTGTGGCAAGCCTTTTTGTAGTGGCTAGAAACTGGAACCTGAATGATGCCCATCAATTGGAGAGTGGCTGAACAAATTTTGGTATAGGAATGTTATGGAATATTATTGTTCTGTAAGAAATGACCAGCAGGACGATTTCAGAGAGACCTGGAGAGACTTGCATGAACTGATGCTAAGTGAAATGAGCAGAACCAGCAGATCAATATACATGGCAACAACAAGACTATATGATGATCAATTCTGATGGACATGGCTCCCTTCAACAATGAAATGTTTCAAGCCAGTTCCAATTGTTCGGTGAAGAAAGCCATATACACTCAGAGAGAGGGATTTGAAATGTGGACCACAACATAACATTTTCATGCTCTCTATTGATGTTTGCTTGCATTGTTTCCTTTCTCTGATTTTTTTTCTTGTAGATACGATTTTTCTTGCACAACAATGATTAGTGTAGAAATATGTATACATATATTTGATTTGTCAAGTATTTTAACATAATTAACATGTAGTGGATTTCCTGCCATCTAGGGGAGGGGTGGGGAATAGGGGGGAAACATTGGTAACAGAAAGCTTTGTAAGGGTTAATGTTGAAGAATTACCCATACATATGTTTTGCAAATAAGTTTTAATAAAAGCATTCTATGTTCTACCTACAGAGGAGTCAAACTTCCACATGGCTGAGGGTGAGACCAGTTGTTCTCCCCTCACCTCCTTCACAGATTTTTTTCTATATCCCCTTCCCTTAAAACAATTAGGGCATTAAGTATTTAAAAGTTGTCTCATCTGCGAAGGCTTTAGATCTACAAATCAAGTTTGAAAAGCTCATCTGACCAAAATTTTTAAAAATAGTTGTTCCAATCTCTACCTAGCCTCATCTCTCAATTAGTATTTTATCAGACTCTTTCTATGTAATCCCATTTGAATGAATTTAAGGCCATTACTCACCTGTCATATCTGGTGCTGGCTTTTCCTTTTGTCCTTCTTTCTTCGTGCATAGGAAAAAAAAACCACCTTTTTTCTGGCTCTTTAGTTTCATTTTGGATGAGTTTGAATTTCACCTTATTTGCCCTTGAAAAAAAATCAAAGGAAGTTTTCTCTCATCAACCCTTTTAAGCTACAGTTCTGGGCCCCTTGGTAAAAACTTGGGCCTTTAACTTAAATAAGTCCTCAGAAAGAAAAAAAAACCAAAAAACTATTTCCCTGATTCCCCTTCTAAAATTCACATTTGCCCTTTCAAATCAGCCTTTTTTTTTTCTGTGTCTTCAATCTGCTTTTTTTAGTTGACCCCCCACATAGCAAGTAAAGGCCATATCCTAAAGACAAAACACAAAAAGAGTACTCTAATCATAATTGCCTGAATTCCACTATTGACTTTCTTAAAAGGAACTCCCAAAAGCTTTCTTTGGAGGTCTTTAGTGAAACTCTACCTGCAAGAAGCTTCCAGTTCATTCCTACTTATAAAATAAGACTTGAGTATATAGACCATAACCCAAAATGAACCCTGGACTCCTCAGGTTGTCACATCTCTGCTATATCTTAGATTTATTCTTTATTAACTAATATTAACTGATGAATTCACTTTATTAATTCAATTGAATGACTAATTATGCAAGCATTTAGCTAAATATATACTGAGGTACTTAAATTAGAGATATTTAGATTAATCTGTTCTAAATCAGTTCAAAGTGGTTCAAACCATCCTAATCTATTATCTTTTATCTCTCACAACAACCCTGGAAGATAGATATCATTATTATTTTTCTTTTTACAGATCAGGGAACTGAGGCAAACAGAAATAAGATAACTTCCTTGATATTCCACAGCTAATAGATTTCTTCAACTGGAACTTAAATTCAGTTTCCTACATTTTTCCAGCATTTTTTTTTCAATATTTATTTGGGAACCTGATTTGACATAAGAAGGAATAACAGGATAAAGGGAAAGTGGGGGGTCAGAGAATATCTTTGGTTTAAATATTTTTCCTTTTTATGGTCAATAAAGGGTTAACAAGAGATGGCTATAAAGTGCAAACCATTACCTTATTTATTTATTTATTTATTTATTTTGGTTACCAGAATTACTTCCAAATGAACTGCATTCCTTCATTGCTCTAAAACAATGAAGCCATCCATCTTTAGGAGGAAAGCATTTATTTAAATTCCATCTACTTTTAACTTTTACACAGTTTAATCTCTACTTTTCCTTAAAACAAATTCTGTGTAATGGATATCTTAGAAGGGAGTAAATTCCTGGAATTATCCAAAATCCCAAGAGTTCTCTCCTGCAATCTTAAAATGATTAATCTTCAAATTTCCTAATGACTAATCTCCTTGACCTTCAAAATCTACCAAAATGTTCTTAATAGTTCTACAAACTTTGATTATCTGACTTTGTTTCTGTAATTCCAAAGTGGTCAGTGTTGAAATGATAGAAAAAAAGCATTTTGCCAGTTTTTTCTCTGCTTCTTCCCCCCTTTTTTTCCTCTAACCTAATCTCCCTTAGAAAGTCAACAGTGGGAGGTATTTGTGCTTACTGAGACAATTGCTTCAAGTATGAAATTCTTTCCTAGTATTGGAAACTCTGGTTATAGCACTTAGCTATTTTTTTTTGGCTAGCTATCTATATATATATCTACATATGATATATATATATATGCATATGTACATATATATATAATATATTATATTTTTAAAGAAATCTTTCAATGAAACAATACACAAATAACACAAAATAATGACAGACATTTTACAAAGACAGACAGACAAAACAATAAGACAGATACATAGAATAATTCTATGTAAGTTTTTCTTAAGGGAATCTAAGTTACAAAAGGCTTCTCACTTGGTGGCTTTGAATAGTCATTTATTCCATCAAAATTTTAGGAGACACTGTTTCCTAGAGCTGAGGCCTAGCAAGCAAGCTGTGCCCTGAGCTTGGGATAACAAGGACCTTATTTATGGTCACCTTTTAGAACTGATGGTCCCTGAGTTCAACAATTTCAATCCAGTTGACAATTATACCTTGATAAAAAGAACCTCAAATTGGCCAACAATGTCAAATCATGCCAATTACTTAAGAAACTTGCAAGTATCTGTTCCATGGACTAAATGCATATAACCTGTAGCGGGTCAGTCTTAGTTAACAGGTTTTCTCTATTACAATCAGAGGAGAAACAAAAACAAAGATACCTGATTCAAGAAACCACAAGACTTCCCCAAGAATAGAGAGATACGTCTTCTCGTCAGTGGAGACAATCAGTTTCAATTCTCCAAGGAAATAGGGCTCCACCAAAAGGCAGAAACTCAGGAATCAGAGAAGGAAAAATTACCTATTGCCACTCTCCAAGTGAGAATCAGTTCAAGCTGAAAGGGCTCCTATAGGTACCATAATTCAGGTAACACTGAGGGCAGGACAGGAGTAATTAACCCTTTCTGATACCAATTTGCCTGAAAACAAATGACCAAAAAGTCGGATTTTACAAGTACTATTAATACTAAAAATACCAAAGAGCTCACACAGATTGTCACCACCACAGGTATTTCTGAAAAATGTAAAACAAAACAAAACCATAAAATAAAACCAAAGAGATAACAGTGAACATAAGCAAAAAGTTTTCTTTATTCCATTGGAGGGGGGAAACTAGCATGTGTAAGGATCCCCTCTAGTAGGAAACCCATTTTAGTGTGGGACAAATCTCAATACACACTTTAGTGACTATGCAGTGAGCTATAGCCCTGACAGTGAGAAGTAACAGCCACGATGAGATATTTTGATTCATTGAAGGGCTTCATGATGGGAGGATGGTTTCTATAGGTGCTTGTCCAAACTTGGAGAACACTTGGTACTGTTGTGAAACAATTCTGAAATTTTGCTGTGGCTGAGTTCTTCCAGAGGGTAAGCACCAAGGATTATTGTTATGCCAAGCTGAGGGCACAGCTTGTTTGCTGAGCCTTAGGCAAAACAAACAAACAAAAAAACCAGTCCCTGCTCCCAAGAAACTCACATGCTAATTGGGGATGTAACACATGGCTTGATATTTGAAGTCTTCCATAATCTAGCTCCAGACATTTAATATTACTCATCTCTTATACTCTATATCCTAACCAAACAGACCAACTAACTAACTTCTCCAAACTAAACATCACTGCTTCAGGCTATTCCTTATGCCTGCAAGATTCCCCTATCCCACTGAATCCTTAACTTCCTTTAGCTCAATTTCTACATTCTATGAGAAAACTTTCATAATTCCCTTCAGTGTTATTGCTTTTTTCATGTCAAGTTATCTTGTAAATACTCACCTGAATACAAGTTATATTTCCCCAAAATAATGTAAACTTCTAGAGGCCAGAGATAGTTTTTTTTTTTTCTTGTCTTTATTGTTACTAGGATGTAGCATAGTGACTTAACCATGGTAGACTTTTAACAAAGGTAGCCAATACATCATCTTTTCACCTTTGAATTTCCAAAGATCCTTTTACAGAGGGACAAACAGTAGAAGTTGTAAGACACACCACTGAAAATGAGGCTGTCCAGATTGTCTTTAAAACAGAGTAGTTAATGAAATGCACTGTTTTAGAGGAAAACCCCACCGGACTTTTGGAAGTGTAGAAATAGAGGGAAGCAGGAGGTGTGAGTGGGGACTAGATGGAAGCCATAGTGAAGATATTGTGACTATAAGTAGCCAAAAGATGCAATAGCATGTGTACAGCTTTCAAACGACCCCAGGAAAGAGGAAAAAAGTGTTACTAAGCCTGCCAGCTATTGTGAATTCCAAGGTGAATTAAATCTGAGAAAGGAAGTAGAAGCCTTCCTCACACAATTATTTCTATGAATTTTGAAATGTCAGGATTGCCCTTTTCTTCACTGAAAAGTCTGAGACAAAAACAGAAAGAAGGATAGTTAGAAATAAATCTTCATATCTGGAATGTTTGATCTACTTTCCTTTTTATTTTATTCTTTGTAAGATAAACTATGTAATTATAAACTACTAAATCTCTATATGAATACACTAAGAAGTGTCTTGAAGGAATGGAATCTGTTATTGATACATGATTTCATATTTTAATATTATGAGTAATATTCCATTCTACTTACTGTTGTTCAGTTGTTTCAGTTATTGTCTTGAATTAAGACCTGGACAATAAGAATTTAATTCAAACTATGTTATCACTAAAGGTACTTGGGATTGTTGAGTGGAGAACTAGACATATTCAAGATGAGCATCCTCTGATGGCCAGCAGGGATATAAACAGATTCTTCTGAATGGGTTATCTTCACATGCACAAAGAAACTTTTGAGACCTGGGTTAAGACTAAATTTATTGCAACACCTGGTGGCAAATTTAGGTACTAGATCTAAGTAATCAAATTCACTTGCAGTATAATTAACACAATGGCACTCTTTCTGTAGTTTTAAGTGAGGTCAACAGCTACATAGATTTCTGTTCAGTTGAATTGCTAATGAATCTCTTAAAATTTAGATAGGCTTACCTTTTGAATATATATACATGTAGTCACAAAGTCAGTCATTGGGTCTTTGTTAGAAATATGCTTCTTATCAGGGGTTTGTCTCTTTCTTGGCAAGCTTATGAATAATTATATCAGTGGAATAAAAAGGCATCAATCAATAGATTTTAGAAGATGTTATAGACTTGAAAGCTGTATTTCAAAAGATCTATTGTGGGTATTCCTATCTAGAGTATTTTGTGGCAATCCAAAATTATTCTGAGTATATATAGGAACTGGTCTGAGCTCTCTCAAATTCCCCTCCAAACAATTTTAAAATAATTAACACCTCAAAATGAATTCTGGTGGGCAGAATCAATAAAAGGAGGGAATGAAACAAGTTTCTAGCTCAACACAACTTAGGTTAGCTGGAAATGTCTGTCTCACTGGGATGAGAGCAGAGAATAGCCCAGGTAAGCCAGCAATAAGCCAAGGGGGTAAATGAATTGACCAATGGTAGCTTATGGACCTCTGACCCCAAAATGGTAAGGGGGTCATATAACTGATCAGAAGATTACAGGAGATCCCTTTATTGGAACTGGGTGTGTGACACTGTTGCAATGGTTATATGTGGATTTGGGTTACAGTTCTGGGGCACAGTCTCAAGAGAAGGAAGAATACTAATACACCAGAACTTGTGGCTGAAGGGAAGCAGGGTCTCTGATCACAGGTAATTGATGGAAAAGAATGCCTGTGGTCATTCATAGACCAGAGCACAGGTCAGGAGAGCAGTAAATAAGTTCTCCTTAAATCATACTATCTTGGAAGAACTGAAAACTTAAAGACCTCCAGAACTAGCTCTGAAAACATCGGCACAAAAAACATGAAGCTTGGAACAGTGTCCTCTCCACCGTAAGAGCATGACCCATAACTTCACAAAGAAGCTACCTTGAGTAAATGCAAACGCAGAAGCTTCAACTATCTTCTGGAAAAAACTTACATGAGATCAAAGGCCATATCTGGCACTTTGCTTCTTTGCTAATAAATCACCTGACCTAGTCTAAGGATATCTTTGTCTTATTTTTGTCCCAGGGCATAATCTTGTGAATAAACTCATTTTTAAAACCTAATTACCCTGGTAAATCAATATATATAAGCCATGCTGGTATGATCTCCTTCTTTCTATGATATCCATTCAACCTTCCCATTAATGTCCCTTTGCACAGTTTATGTCTTCAAAAACATAAAGTTAAAAGTCAGGAAACAGGCTGGAAAACTAAGCAAACAATAAAAAAAAGAATCTGATTAAAGTTACTATGGTAACAGGGAAGATGAAAACACAAACTCAGAAGAAGACAACAAAGTTAAAATAACTATATTTAAAGCCTCAAAGAAAAATTGGCCTCAGGCCCCCAAAAAATTCCTGGAAGAACTCAAAGAATATCTTAAAAATCAAATAAGAGAGATAGAGGAAAAAATGGGGAAAGATATTATAGTAATGCAAGAAAATAATGAAAAACAATCAATAACTGGGTAAGAAGCACACACACACAAAATACTGAAGAAAATATACATTAATAAGTCAAATAGAAAAAGATGAAAAAAATTGACCTAAAATAACAAATGCTTAAAAAGAAGAATTGGAAACATGGAAAAGTTAGTACTGAAGAAAATAATTAATTAAAAATTAGAATCGGACAAGTGGAAGCTAATAATTCCAGGAGACTTCAAGAACTAGTAAAATAAAATAAAAATATTTTTTTTAAAATACAAGAAAAAGTGAAATATCTCATTGGAAAACCAATTGACCTGAAAAATAGATTAAAGAGAAGAAATTTAAGAATTATTGGACCAGGAATATGGAAAAATGTTCTAAATCACTATCGATTAGAAAAATGCAAACTAAAACAACTTGGAGATATCTCATACCTATCAAATTGACTAAAATGATAGAAGGGGAAGATGACAAATGTAGGCAATACAGAAAAATTGGGACACTGTTGGTAGAATTGTGAACTGATTCAACCAATTCTGAAGACTAATCTCATATTATGCCTAAAGAGTATAAAACTGTGTATACTCTTTGACTCAGCAATACTATTAGGTCTCATCATTACTGTTTCTCAGAAAAAAAAGAAAAAAAACCTATGTGTTCTAAATTGCAGCTCTATTTGTGGTGGCAAAAAATTGGAAATTGAGGCAATATCCATCAATTGAGAAATGGCTAAATAATGTATACATTATTGTGTGTGTGTGTGTGTGTGTGTGTGTGTATCTGTGTGTGAAGCCATCCTATGCATACTTTTATTTGTTAGTTTTTTTTCCTCAGGAGGTGGCTAGTATTTTCCTTCATAGGTCCTTTATAATTGGTTTGAATATATATAATATTCTGAATGGCTTAGTTATTCACAGTTATTCTTAAACTATATATATGTATGTATATATATATAGTTTATATATATAGTTTTATATGTGTATATATAAACTATAAACTATATTACTGGATCCCAAGTTCTCTTGATTTTGCTTATTTCATTCTTCATTATTTCATGCAAGTCTATACATGTTTTTCTAAAATCAACCTCCTTATCATTTACAGCACACAGTGTATATTATTCAGCATGTAAAGGGAGAGAAGGAAATAGTTTGGAACTCAAAATATAACAAAAATTAAATTAAACTTAAATAAAAACCCAAACTGAAAGCCATGATCAAAAAAAGAGTCCAGCTATCATATTTCAAGAAATCATCAAGGTAAATTGCCCTGGATAAGAGGATAAAATAGAAATAGAAAGAATCTACCAATCCCCTCCTAAAAGAGATCTCAATGAAAACTCCCAAGAACATTATAGCCAAATTCTAGAGTTCCAAAATCAAGGAGAAAATATTGTAACCAGGTACAAAGAAATATTTCAAATATCATGGAGTCACAGTCAGGATACTACAGCTTCTACATTAAAGTGCTGGAGGGCTTGGAATATGATATTTTGGAGAGCAAAGGATCTACATTATGTCAAGAATCACCTCCCCAGCAAAACTGAGTACAATTTTTCAAAGGGAAAAAGTTTGTTAATAAAATAGAAGACTTTTAAGCATTCCTAGTGAAAAGACAGAGCTGAATAGAAATTTTGACTTTCTTGTAATCAGGAATTAAGAGAAGGGCAGCTAGGTATGGTAGTGGATAGAGCATCAGTCCTGAAGTCTGAAGAACCTGAGTTCAAATCTGACCTCATATACTTAATACTTCCTAGCTGTGTGACCCTGGGCAAGTCATTTAACTAAGTGCCTTAGCAAAAATAATAATAATAATAATAATCAAGAGAAGCATAAAAAGACAAACAAGGAAAGAGCAACTATATGAAGGATCAATAAAGTTAAAGTGTTTACTTTCTTACATAAGAAGAAATTAGGATTATCCAGAAGGTATGGGTGTGAATTGACTATGATGGGGTGATATCTAAAGAAAATAAAATTAAGGGGTGAGAAACTGGGATGACAATAGTGGAATTTTTTTTAAATGAAATTAAGGAGTGAGAAAGATAAACTGAGAAGCAGGAAGGGAGAAAAATGGGATTAATTATCTCACATAAAAAAAGGTGTGAAAGCTTTCACAGCATAGAACATTCTTGAAGAAACTTACTTGAACCTTACTCAACTTCCTCTAATCAGAATTGGTTCAAGGAAGGAATAAAATATAACTGAAATATAAAAATCCATTTAACTCTACAGGGAAATAGGAAGGGAAGAGTATAAGAGAAAGTGGAGAGCTAAGACTGATAGAAGGGAGGGCAAATTGGGGGAGGTGTGGTCAGAAGGAAAGCATTTTTATGGAGAAACAGAATGAAAGAAGAAAGAGGAGGATAAAGAGAACAAAAAATAGAATGGGGAGAAATAGTAATCACAACTGTCAAAAAATTTATATTCCTTTCTTATACAGGTCTCATTTCTCTTTTTTTATTAAAGCTTTTTATTTGCAAAACATATGCATGAGTAATTTTTCAACATTGACCCTTGCAAAGCCTTCTGTTCCAAATTTATTCCTCCTTCCCCCCGCCCCCTGCCCTAAATGGCAGGTAGTCCAATACATGTTAACTATGTTAAAATATATGACAAATCCAATATATGTATACGTAGTTATATAGTTATCTGTATAAATCAAAAATCTACAAGAAAAAAAATTAAGAAGGAAAACAAAATGCAAGCAAACATCAACAGAAAGCGTGAAAATGCTATTTTCTGGTCTACACTCAGATCCCACAGGCCTCTCTCTGGGTGTATATGACTTTCATTACTGAACAATTGGAATTGGTGGACTTCTCATTGTTGAAGAGAGCCACATACTCAGAAATGATTATCATATAGTCTTGTTGTTGCTGTGTATATTGATCTCCTGGTTCTTCTCATTTCTCTCAGCAGTTCATGCAAGTCTCTCTAGGCCTCTCTGAAATCATCCTGCTGCTCGTTTCTTACAGAACAATAATATTCCATAACATTCATATACCATAATTTATTTAGCCGTTCTCCAATTGATGGGCATCCATTCAGTTTCCAGTTTCTAGCCACTACAAAAAGAACTGCCACAAACATTCTTGCACATGAGGGTCCCTTTCCTTCCTTTAAGATCTCTTTGGGATATAAGTCCAATAGAAACACTGCTGGGTCAAAGGGTATGCAGTTTGACAACTTTTTGAGCATAGCTCCAAATTGTTCACCAGAATGGTTGGATCTGTTCACAGCTCCACCAACAATGCATCAGTGTCCCAGTTTTCTCACATCCCTTCCAACATTCATCACTATCTTTTCCTGTCATCTTAGCCAATCTGACAGGTGTGTAGTGGTATCTCAGTTGTCTTAATTTGCATTTATCTGATCCATAGTGATTTGGAACACCTTTTCATATGACTAGAAATAGTTTTAATTTCATCATCTGAAAATTGTCTGTTCATATCCTTTGACCATTTATCGATTGGAGAATGGCTTGAATTCTTATAAATTTGAGTCAATTCTCTATATATTTTAAAAATGAGGCTTTTATCAGAACCCTTAAATGTAAAAATGATTTTCTAGTTTATTGCTTCCCTCCTAATCTTGTATGCATTAGTTTTGTTTGTACAAAAACTTTTTAACTTAATATAATCAAAATGATCTATCTGTTGTTCAATAATGAGTTCCAGTTCTTCTTTGGACACAAATTCCTTCCTTCTCCACAGGTCTGAGAAGTAAACTATCCTAAGTCCCTCTAATTTTCTTATCGTTAAGTCCTGTCAGCTCACCTGGATGGGAGTCAAGTGGTTTCTTACCTATTTCCCAGGTCTTCAGATGTCTCCAGCTCTGCTTATCTTAAGCAGGGAATTATCCCCATGGAACACCCGAGATATGCAAGGCTGGTCAAGAGGGCTTTTATTATAGGATATCACAAACTGAAGTTCCCTATTGCATGGCAATTCTAGATGTTACCCGGCAGCATGTTGGTAGTCTGCCAGTAGTGCCTAAAGCAGTGCCTGATGTTACATGGCAGCCTGCTAAGGTGCCATTAGTGCCTCTAGTGCCCCTGCCCCCCCCCCCCTGGGGGGGGGTGTTTCCTCTGTTTACTCTCTTATATAATCTCCTACTCCATGTAATCCAGGAGGGTAGTCCCCTCCTCACCTGGTCCAGGAGGGAGGAGCCCTTCCCCCTAGTCCCTGTTTACCAACTTCACATGATCCAGGAGGGAGGATCCCCATTCACAGTATAATAGGGGTGAGGAGGCTCTTCCTTGTTACTGAGGGATACTCAATACCATCCCTGCCCTCCTGAGTGGCCGACTTAGGCAGAATTCACCTCTGAGTGTTCTCAGAACTCTGCCCCTGCTAGTTGCTGTCTGTGGGCCCCAATGGCTTATAATATCACTATGTCTAAATCATGAACCCATTTAGATCTTATCTTAGTATATGGTGTTAGGTGTGGGTCAAGCCCTAATTTCTTCCATACTAGTTTCCAATTTCCCCAGCAGTTTTTTTGTGAAATAGTGAGGTTTTTGTTTGTTTTTGTTTTTTTGCTGAGGCAATTGGGGTTAAGTGACATGCCTGAGGTCAAATTTGAACTCAGGTTTCCTGACTTCAGGGCTGGTGCTATATCCACTATGCCACCTAGCTGCCCCCAAATAGTGAATTCTTATTCCAAAAGCTGGGGTATTTGGGTTTATCAAACACTAGAAAAATTGGGTTTATCAAACTATTGCCTAGTTTGTCCTATGATCCTATCCTATTTCACTGATTGACTACTCTATTTCTTAGCCAGTACCAAATGCTTTTGATGACTGCTGCTTTATAGTATGTTTTAGATCTAGCACAGCAAGGCCACCTTCATCAGCCTTTTTTTTTTTTTTTTTTTATTAATTCTCTTGAAATTCTTGACAGGTATCATTTCTCAAATACACACCCACACACCCACCCACCCCCATATATATATGTATATATATATATATACACGGAGAGAGAGAGAGAGAGTACCAAGTTAAATTTATAAGAATACAAGTCATTACCCAGTTGATAATTGGTCAAAGAATATGAAAAGGGAATTTTCAGATGAAGAAATCAAAGCTTTCTATAGTCATATAAAAATAAATAAATCATTATTGATTAGAGAAATGCAAAATAAAACAACTCTGAAATACCATCCCATACCTATTAGATTGGCTTATATGACAGATAAGGAAAATGACAAATATTGGAAGGCAGGTAGGAAAATTGAAACACTAAAGTCCTCTTGATAGAAGTATGAACTGATCCAACCCTTCAGGAAAGCAATTTGGAATTTTGCCCAAAAGGTTAAAGAACTATGCTATAGGGCAGCTAGGTGGCACAGTGGATAGAGCACCAGTCCTGAAGTCAGGAGGACCTGAGTTCAAATTTGGCCTCAGACACACTCCTAGCTGTGTGACCCTGGGCAAGTCATTAACCCCAATTGCCTCAGCAAAAAAAGAGAAAAAAGAATTATGCCATATTCTTGGATCCAGCGATATCACTTCTACATCTATATCGCAAAGAATTTAGGAAAAAAGGAAAAGAACCTATATGTACAAAAGATATTTAAAGCAGCTCTTTTTATGGTGGCAAAGAACTGGACATTGAAGGAATATCTATCAATTGAGGAATGGCTGAATAACTTGTGATATATGATTGTGATGAAATCCTATTGTGCTGTAAGAAATGACAAGTAGGGGTTTCAGAAAAACCTGGCAAGATTTACATGAATTGATAAAAAGTAAAGTGAACAGAACCAGAAGAACAGTGTACACAGTAACAACAATAATGCACAATGATTAATTGCAAATGACTTAGCCAAACTTAGCAACATAACCATTTACTACAATTCCAAAATATATATGATGAAAAATGCTATCTACCACCATAGAAAACTAATGGAGTCTGAATACAATGAGTTTGATATTGATTATACATGTACTGTCACATAAAACATTTTCAAATTATATTGTTAAAAAAAAAACAAACAAAACAAGAAAAAGTTTTTAAAAGTATATTTAGAAATGTATCAATGAGGGGGGAGAAGAGGTAAGTAGAGAGAGAATTTGGAACTCAAAATTTTAGAAAACAAATGTTAAAAATGGTTGTCATATATATTTGGAAAAAATCCAAAAAATTATAAATCATTGTTAATATTAATTTTCCCCAATTACATGTAAAAGACCTTAAAAATTTTTTTTTTCAAATTTTGAGTTCCAAATTATCTTCCTCCCTTTTCTCATTCACAATTTAAGAAGTTGTGCTCTATGGTATTTCCTTGGATGATATTGTCAGTTTCCAGGGATTCGATTATCATCTCTATGTTTTAAATAACTTTTCTTTTTTACTAAAGCTTTTTTTTTTAATAAAACATATGCATGGGTAATTTTTCAACACTGACCCTTGCAAAACTTTGTGTTCCAAATTTTGCCCTCCTTTCCCTCACACCTTCCCCTAGATGGCAGGTAATCCAATACATGTTAAATATGTTAAAATACATGTTAAATCCAATATGTGTATACATATTTATATAGTTATATTGCTGCACAAGAAAAATCGGATCAAGAAGGAAAAACAAAAACTGAGAAAAAAAACAAAATGCAAGCAAACAACAGAAAGAGTGACAATCCTATTTTGTGGTCCACACTCAGTTCCCACAGTCCTTTTTTTGGGTGTAGATGGCTCTCTTCATCACAAGATTATTGGAACTGATCTGAATCATCTCATTATCATCTTTATGTTAATGAATCTCAAATCTATTCATTCAGCCTTGAGCTCTCTGCTGACCTCCAACTTTGCAACTGCACTGCCTTTAAGACATTTAAAAATATTTATCCAACATTTAAACTCAACATGTCCAAGACTAAACTTATTTTCTTTACCCTTAACCTTTCTTACCTTCTAAATTTCCCTAATACTGTTGAGAGACAGCATTCCCTATTATTTGAAGGACAGTATTCTATTAGTGTCCTTACCTCCTCTTTTTATCCATAACTAGTCGAAGCTAAGGCTTGTACATCTTTTTTTTTTTTTTAAGATTTTTTTATAAATTTTTTTATTAAATTTTTTTATTTGCAAAACATATGCATGGTATCTAGGGGAGGGGTGGGGAGTAGGGGGGAAAATTTGTAACAGAAAGCTTTGTAAGGGTTAATGTTTAGTAATTACCCATACATATGTTTTGCAAATAAAAAGTATTAATAATAAAAAAACACCATATGCATGGGTAATTTCTTTTATCATTGACTCTTGCAAAGCTTTCTGTTACAAACTTTTCCCTCCTTCCCCCCACTCCCTCCCCTAGATGGCAGAAAGTCTAATACATGTTAATTATGTTAAAATACTTGACAAATCGAATAAGTGTATACATATTTATACAGTTACCTTGCTGTATAAAAAAAATCAGATCTATAAGAAAAAAAAATCTGAGAAGGAAAACAAAATGCAAGCAAACATCAATAGAGAGTGTGAAAATGTTATGTTGTGGGCCACCCTCAGATCTCATAGGCCTCTCCCTGGGTATATATGGCTTTCTTCCCTCGCTGAACAATTGGAACTGGTTTGAAACATCTCATTGTTGAAGAGAACCATGTCCATCAGAACTGATCATCATATAGTCTTCTTGTTGCCATGTATATTCATCTCCTGGTTCTGCTCATTTCACTTAGCATCAGTTCATGGAAGTCTCTCTAGGCCTCTCTGAAATCATCCTGCTGGTCGTTTTTTACAGAACAATAATATTCCATAACATTCATATACCATAATTTGTTCAGCCATTCCCCAATTGATGGGCATCCATTCAGTTTCCAGTTTCTAGCCACTACAAAAAGGGCTGCAACAAACATTCTTGCACACGAGGGTCCCTTTCCTTCCTTTAAGATCTCTTTGGGATATAAGTCCAATAGAAACAGTGCTGGGTCAAAGGGTATGCACAGTTTGATAACTTTTTGATCATAGTTTCAAATTGCTCTCCAGAATGGTTGGATCTGTTCACAGTTCCACCAACAATGTATCAGTGTCCCAGTTCTCCCACATCCCCTCCAAAATTCATCACTATCTTTTCCTATCAACTTAGCTATCTGACAGATGTGTAGTAATATCTCAGAGTTGTCTTAATTTGCATTTCTCTGATCAAATGTGATTTGGAGCACCTTTTCATATGACTGGAAATAGTTTTAATTTCATCATCTGAAAATTGTTCATATCCTTTGACCATTTATCAATTGGAGAATGGCTTGAATTCTTATAAATTTGAGTCAATTCTCTATATATTTTAGAAATGAGGCCTTTATCGGAACCCTTAAATGTAAAGATGATTTTCCAATTTATTGCTTCCCTCCTAATCTTGTCTGCATTAGTTTTGTTTGTATAAAAACTTTTTAACTTAATATAATCAAAATTATCTGTTTGGTGTTCAATTAAGAGTTCCAGTTTTCTGTGGACACAAATTCCTTCCTTCTCCATAGATCTGAGAGGTAAACTATCCTATGTTCCTCTAATTTGCTTATAATATTACTCTTTACATCTAAATCATGGACCCATTGAAATCTTATCTTGGTATGTGGTCTTAGGTGTGGGTCAAGCCCTAATTACTTCCATACTATTTTCCAATTTTCCCAGCAGTTTTTGTCAAATAGTGAGTTCCTATTCCAGAAGCTGGCGTCTTTGGGTTTATCAAACAATAGATGGCTATAGTTATTGCCTAGTTTGTCCTGTGATCCTATCCTATTCCACTGATTGACTACTCTATTTCTTAGCCAGTACCAAATGGTTTTGATGACTGCTTTTTTATCATATAGTTTTAGATCTGGTACAGCAAGGCCACCTTCATGCTTGTACATCATTGTAACCTCTCAGGAAATAAATCTTTTCTCCTCTGATATTGCCACCAACCTTATGCGGGCTCTCATCTTACTCCTAAACTATAATAATAGTTTGCTGGTGGGTCTGCCTGCCGCAAGTTTCTCCCCATTCCAATCCATCCTCTCCATTCATGTGCTAAAGTAAATTTCCTAAAGTGCCAATCACATTATTCCCACAGTCAAAAAACTCCAGTAGCTCCCTATCACTTACTTTCCTCCCTAACCCCCATCTCCACCACTTTCAGGGCCAAATGCAAAATCTCTTGTTTGGTATTCAAAGCACTTCATTACCAAGCCCTCTATCTTAAGAATCTTCTTATACTTTACTCCCTGATACATATTCTTTCTATCTGACCTCCAGAGATCTTTTCTAAGAACTAAACAGTCTATCTCTAGGCTACTCGAGGAATGTTCTCCCTGTTCCACTCTACCTACAGACTTCTCTGCCTCCCTTCAAATTCTTCTTTTACCAACCTCTCTTTATACTAGTCCCTTCCCTCATTATTTCCTATTTATCTTCTATATAGCTTGTAGGCTTAATATGGATAGCACTGCTAAGACTAATCCTAGGCATATAGGTATATAAATCAAACATTTACTGATAATCAATCATAATTTTACCAATCCCACATTCAGTTATGTGTCCCCATATGGAGTCATGATCCACTGTTCAAGAAGCTGTGCTCTATGGTATTTCTTAGAGATAACTAGGTGACAGTAGATAAAGAGTTCCAAGCCTGGAGTCAAGAAGATTCATCTTCTGAGTCCATATCTGGCTTCAGACATTCACATTCACTGTGTCCTTCAGTTTCCGAATTGGTAAAATGAGCTGGAGAAGGAAATGGCAAACCACTCAGATATCTCGGTCAAGAAAACCCCAAGTAGGGTCACAAAGAGTCAGACACTGAATAACGAATTATATTTGGTAATGGGTGGGATAAAAATGTGACTATTGACTTAAAATTATTACTCAGAGATCTCTCAAAGTGAAGATTAGAAGTTTATATGAATCTCCAGAAATTCTGGATGGTCATTCTTCTCTGGGACATGCCAAAGAGAGAAAGGAGGCCCAATTCTCTCAGTTGAACACATGACTTTTATAAAAAGAGAGGGAGTCCCGGCTTACAGGATTTGCCAATCTCCAGAACAAAGCATTTCCCGCCCACTCAAGACACAGATAACAAGTAGACCTTTTGCAAATAGGTAAATTGCAAATAGGTTCCCAGTCTGTCTGGTCTGCCTTTGATATTCTAAAAAGCCACAATTTATCTCTTCTTGCAATAGGGATCCCCAAAGAAAAACCACACCAATCTCTCACATCATTATTCTGAGAAGTCCTCATTTTCCCATCTCACTCAGTAATAATAGGTAATATTAATAATAAAAATAGGTACCTATTGTGTCAGGCATTTTGCTAAACACTTTAAAAATATGATCTCATTTTATCCTCACAACTCTGGTTGTTTTCCTCTTCTTCCTCCATTAAATGGTAAGCTCCTCTAGGGCAGGGATTTGTCTTGGGGAGGGCAAGTGACAAAAATGGAAGTGGGGGAGGGGAGGCAGATATTTTGTTTTTTTTAATGAATTGAGATGGAGGTGATCTGTAGTTGGAGCCGATTATCATCTGTGGATTTCTTTCTTTTTTTAAGGATGAAGGAGGTTTGAGCATGTTTTGGGGCAACATGAGGGAATAAAGATTAGAAAGCAGCAGGTGACCAAAATTCTTCCGGGACTGTGTCATTCTTTTATGCACATAATAGGAGCTTAAACATTAGCAACCTATCTCAGACATTAACTTACTTTGGTTTCTTCATCTTTAAAATATGGATAATCGCACCCACCTCACAAGATAGCCTGGGGAATTAGTGAGATAATATGGGTAATGTTCTTTGCTATTCTTAAAACGCCATAAAATGCTATTATTATTATTATTAATAATAAATACTTGTTGATTGATCGATTGGGGTTAGAAGCAAGAAGGTGCTTCATAGAAAGTGAAGCCAAGAAGTGGAGAATGGGGAGAATCCTGAAAAGTTCGGTATAATTTTTCACCTTTTGCGGTTTTCCTCCTCCCACACCACTGATTTTTTTTTTTTTTTTTTTAATGTTCTCGAGGGGCGAGGAAGGGGAGGCAAGAGGAGGGCTCTGCCCCTTTAAGGTCACGGCCAGGAGACGACTGACCTCCGTGCCTCCCCGCCCCTTCCTTCTCCTCCGGTTCCCAGCTTCACCCGGGGCTCGCTGAGGCCCGGGCCCTTCCCAGCTCCCGGGCCACGTGACTCGGCCCCAGCCTCAGAATCTTGGCCGCGGGGCTCCCGGTATTCCAGAGATTGGCTATAGGCGCGACCATGACGAAGTGAGCTGAAGGGATAGAGGAGGCTCGTGCCGGCTCCGCTCTCGTTGCCTCCTCCCCCCTCTCCGGCTCTTTCTTAGCTGTGCAGACGCGCTCTCTGGGACTTCGCCTGAGCGCTTCCCTTGGAGGGGTGTCCCCCGAGAGCATGTAAAGGAGAGGAGGGTGAGCGAGGCAGTTCCCGGGGCCTGGACCGAGAGCGCCCCGAACCCACTGCACACTCCCTTCCCCCATCGGACAGCGCTGGGCCCTGGGGCGCTGGGCCCGGCCGGGAAGTCTGGCGGGAGAGGCCGCAGCTGAGCCGGCGAGCTCTCGGAAATCTCGCGCAGTCCCGCGAGAGGTTAAGTTGAGGTAACATGGCGACGTCTAATCTGTTAAAGGTAAGAATCCCACTTTTGCTATCCCTCTTCCCCGCTCCAGCTCTGCCGCAGGGCCCGCGCTAAGGAAGTAGCACGCCAGGATCCGGGGGCGGATCCGTGCAGGGTCAGACAGCGGTACCGGTCATGACAGTCCTAGCTGAGGGGGCACCCTTCTAGCGCGCTCGGGAGAGAAGGGCCTTGCTTCTCTGTCCCCTCCCTCCTCCCCCACCAGTTGCCCGGCGTGTCCGTGTGTCCGTGTGTCTGTCCAGCGGGGCCTTGAGGGGAACCGATCACACTGATTGCGGGGACACGGGGTAGTAGTTTCTCTCACGCACCAACTCGAAGGGTCTAAGGCATAGAAGAGAAAAACCTTAGTAATTCTTGGGCTGCAGGATGCTTATCTCATTCTCTTCCTTTCCTCCAAGCCGAGATTTTTAGGATCCACCCCCTATTAGTTTGCAGGACTCTTCATCCCAATCTTCGCCTGTTTTCCTTTGGAGACCTCAGGTTCTTTGCTCCTATCTCTCAGTTTCGTTAAGGCCTTGTTTTCTTTCTATAATGCAGTAAGATAATATTAGTTTTTTTTTAATCTTACTAAAGAAAGTAATTTTGTGCAAGAGTAAACTATTTTAGGTTTATTAGATATTTGACAGGAATAGTAATGGAGATAAGGTTCCTTTCATAAGCTGACTAAAAGGAACTTCAAATGAAATGAAAAAAAAAGTGCATCCCCTTATTATTTTATAGTAATATTCACATTGGAAAATCGTTGTTCAAGGGTTTTAAACCTGGAAGGGATCTATCAATAAATGTTGTCATTTTATTGAAGAGGAACTAGGCTTATATAAAGTTGTGACATGCCCAACGTCACTTAGTCAATTTGAAGAGTAACTGGAGCTAGCTTACGACTCTAAGGGCCTTTTCTTCTTTGTTTTCCTGTATCTGATTAGTTCTGAATGATTGAGGTTTTTCCTAGTTTCATTCTCTCTCTTTGGACTAGTCAATTTTCCCACGTCACAAATCGCTTTTCTCGAATCAAATGATGGTACCTGTTAAATTTTGTCTATATTTGGTCACTCAAATATAACAATTTGATGAGTGAAGTCATGACTGACTTGAGCATGGTGTATGATCAGGGTACTATTTTCCATGTTGTGCAAGTAATTTCGTCTTTTCTTTTGCTGAGGCAATTGGGGTTAAGTGACTTGCCCAAAGTCATATAGCTACGACATGTTAAGGGTCTGAGGTCGGATTTGAACTCAGGTCTTCCTGAGTTCAGGGCTGGTGATCTATCCATTGCAACACCTAGCTGCCCCTGTGCAAATAATTTCAACTAGTATATATATATGTATGTATAGATATGTGAATTCTAAAGTCTTTTTCAATGAAAGGGGATACTGATTACCATTAGCAAATTTCTTTTTTTTAAATCTTTAATAATAGCTTTTTATTTTCAAAATACATGACAAGATAGTTTTCAGCATTCACCTTGTGAAGGTAAAACCTTGTGTTCCAAATTTTTCTCTCCCTTTCCCTTATCCTGTCCCCTAGACAGCAGGTAATTCAGTGTCGGTTATACATGTGCAATTCTTCTAAACATTTCTACAGCCATATTTCATGTTGTACAAGAAAGATCAGATCAAAAAGGGGAAAAAATGAGAAAGAAAAGGCAAACAACAACAAAATGAAAATGATAGCTTGTGAACCACATTCAGCCCCCATAATCCTCTTTATGGATGCAAGTAGTTCTCTTCATAAACAAGTCTATTGGAATTGGCCTGAATCATCTCATTGTTGAAAAGAACCAGGTGCATCACAGTTGGTCATCACATAATCTTGTTATATACAATATTCTCTTAGTTCCACTCATTCAGTTAGCATCAATTCATATAAATCTTGTCAGGCCTTTCTGAAATGATCTTGTTCATCATTTTTTATTGAACAGTAATATTCTATCACATTCGTATATAATATCAGAGTAATGTAATGTTTTTAAATACATAAAATAAAACATAGGATTATAATGGAAAACTAATGGTATTTGAATAAAGTTGATTTTTTAAAAATTATGTTCATGGACTCCAACTTAAAAGACCTAGGAGATCTATTAGGATCTAAAGAGGTAGAAGACAATAAAATCAGAAAACTATAATGCACATCCTTTTATAATGAATAGTTTGTATGTTTTTTGGGGGGGGAACTTGTATCTAGGATATGATCAAAACATACATTTCAATAACCCATTACAATTTCTAATCTTAGAAACTTCCCTGGAACACTAAAGTTAAGGATATTACTCATAATCAACCAGCCGGCTAAGGCATCCTAGACAAGACTTTGAATTAGTGCTTGACTCCTTAGCTTTCTAGCCACTACATATGTCTCTCTTGATGAGTGCATTAGAGAATTGCAAAACAAATTGCTCTGTGTAATCTGGGGGGATGAGGAGAGGGGAGAAGGGGACAGACATAAAAGGCATCTTGGGGAATGTTAACATTTGAATTGAACTTTTAGAAAAGGAAGAAATCCAATAGGTTAAGTGGGAAAGAAATTTCCAGGAAGGACATTAAACCAAGAAGCCTTAACTGGGTGTTTTCAGTTGACAGAGACCTGTCCAATTTGACTCCTGGCCAATAAGGTGAAAGCCTGCATCTAGATGGTTTATTGAATGTAGTACTGGGTGTTTCTACTGGGCTTATATCTCAAAGAGATCTTAAACAAAGGAAAGGGACCCACATGTGCAAAAAAAAAGTCTGTGGCAGCCCTTTTTGTAGTGGCTAGAAACTGGAAGCTAAATGAATGCCCATCAGTTGGAGAATGGCCGAATAAATTATGGTATATGAATGTCATGGAATATTATTGTTCCGTAAGAAACAACCAGCAGGATGATTTCAGAGTTGCCTGGAGAGACTTACCTGAACTGATGCTAAGTGAAATGAGCAGAACCAGGAGATCATTATACACGACAACTATATGATGATCTATTCTGATGGACTTGGCTCTCTTCAGCAATGAGATGTTTCAAACCAGTTCCAAATGTTCAGTGATTAAGAAAGCCATCTATGCCCAGAGAGAGGTTTGTGGGATCTCAACAGAGCATTTTCACGCTTTCTGTTGATGTTTGCTTGCATTTTGTTTTCCTTCTCAGGTTTTTTTCTTGTATAGCAAGATAACTATACATATGTATAGATATATTGGATTTGTCATATATTTGAACATAGTTAACATGTATTGGACTACTTGCCATCTAGGAGGGGGGTGAGGGGAAGGAGAGAAAAATTTCGAAAAGAAGGCTTTGCAAGGGTCAATGTTGAAAAATTCCCTATGCATATGTTTTGCAAATAAAAAGCTTTAATTAAAAAAAAAAAGAATGTAGTACTGGACTTCTCTCTCATATACTAGCAATATGACCTTTTGGCATTTGTCATATAACTCAGCCTCAGTTTTCTCATTTGTAAAATGAGAATGACGATATTTTACCTCCCAGGGTAGTTCTGAAAATTGATTGAGATAATATATTTAAAGCACTTTGTAAACTTTAAAGTGGCATGTAAATGTTTATTATTTTTAAGACAGATCCTTAACAGGCAGAGGAGTTTTAATTTTAATAGGCCTCGGATAGATAGCCACTGAAAATTTTCGAACAAAGTAGTGATTGACAAGATCTAAATATATGGCAGCAGCATGCAAAATGTTAGAGTAGGGGAAAGAGTGGAGGGTTTTCTCAGTTGGTTCTGAATGCTTTTTTAATCTGTTGAGGGAAAACAGAAAAAAAGTGGATGGGTACTCTCTACTTTTGAAAGTAACACATGGGGCAGCTAGGTGGTGCAGTGGATAGAGCACCAGCCCTGAAGTTTGGAGGAACTGAGTTCAAATGTGATCTCAGACACTTAACACTTCCTGTGTGACCTTGGGCAAGTCACTTAACCCCAATTGCCTCAGCAAAAAAAAAAAAAGCAAACAAACATAATAATAATAGATTTTCTTGTTGTGCTTAGATGAGAAATCTTTACTATACTATATCCCCTGAGATCTTTCCAGGAAAGATCTGTGCTCTCAAATATGTGATGTGACTGGGCCAAAATTTAGGTATAGTTTTAATTTGGGATATAAAAACACACATATGTATGCATTTTAATTTTCAAAGAATTATAGTGCTAAAAAAAGGAGATTCTCTTACTTGTAATCAAGGATACTGTCCATCAGAAACATTTCAGAAAATAAGATTATGGAAGCAATTTTGAAAAAAATTAATTTCTTTTTTAATATGCTGTGTATTTTTCTGATACTTGTGATGAGGGGAAATGAGGTTAATTGCCTTCCTTTTGGTATAGTCTTTAAATATTAGGAAATTAAAGTAGCCAGATAATACTAGTGTAACTAAACTAAATTCTTTCATCTCTAATTGAATTAAAGTATGCATTTTGTAGTCTAAAGACTTAGAGCTAGGAAGGATCATGGGGATCATCTGGTATAAATTCATTTTTTCAGATAAGGATATTATAGCCTAGAAAGGAGAAATGACTTGCAAAAGGCCACAAAAGTAATAGTAAGGTCCCAATGATCCTAATATTTGTATATCAATAGGTTATACTATATTAACTGGGAAGTGAATTTCAGCCAATATCATTGTCTCAGTGGGAGTTGACAGATTAAGATCATATTTGCAAAGTGTTTATCATAGTACTTACCACATAGTAGATGCTTAATAATTATATATACTTGCTTCCTTCCTGCAGTTGGCACTTAATAAATACTCATTTCCTTCCTTCTTGAACACCTGGGGGGGGAACCTTAAAAATTGCAGCAAAGCAATTAATGATCAAAAAAATCCAATGAGAAAACCTAGTAACTGTCTCATCATGGAGCTGTACAAAAATGTCAGAAGACTAAAGGCCATAGGAAAAAAGGGGAGGGGAAGAAGCTCAAACAGTCAGTTCTCAAACTGACAGCCTTATAGGAAACCAAAGACTGGCTTGTAATCTGACACTGCGGCAAACAAGGCTCTATCCAGAACCAGAGCAGAATGGAACCTCAGCAACAACTCTAGGTGTATGGCATTACTCAGGATAGGATATCCTGGGTCCAGGGATTCTGAAGTCCCTAGTACTCTGCAAAAGATGCCAAAGAGGGCGATTCAGATCCATCACTCCAAACTTCAAAGGGACAGGACTGATGCTAATCCTGTAAAGTGAAAATTGGCTTAGAAACCTAGATCAAGATTAAGTAATGCTGAACAAAGTACCCAAGATCATAGCAAAGGGTAGGGCCTGGCCCAGGCACAAAACCCCAGGTCACAAACTAAGGCTAGAGAAATGAGTAAATATAAGAACATACAAAGGTTTATAATAGATCCAGAAATACCTAGTAATCTCTCCTAGAAGGAAAGAATAACTCAGTAACAACTGGAAGCAAAGATGCAAAAGAAAAAAAAAAAGATTTCCCCCCCAAGAACTACGTAAATATCTTCATGAAATTAATCAAAAGATAAAAAATAAAAGTTTTGGAAGAAAAAATTAGAAAAAGGGAAAATCGTAAAGAACTCTAAAATTTAGCATAAACACACAAATCAGTGATTTCATAAGACTGCAAGAAATATTAAGAAAGAAAACTGGGTCTAAAATACTGGAAAACAAGTCAAGCAGAGATGATTAAGAATCATTGGACTGTCTGAAAACCACATTTAAAAAAAATTCTGGACACCATGTTTAAGAAATCATAAATGAAACTTTAGAGATTAATTTCAAGTGGTAGTACTTTTCAGTTTGTTTCTGGAAAGCAGTTTGGAACTCTGGATGAAAATGTATTTATCTGTATACTAATCTTTGATCTAGCAATATTAATTAAAGAGGAAAAAGGGTGCAAATTTTTTTTGCAGCTTTTTCTATGGTGACAAATACTTGGAAAGTGAGGGGATTCTCATCGATCTGAAAATAGCTGAACAAGTTATTGTATATAAATGTAATAAAATACACGTGTGGGAAGTGATAGAGCTCAGAGAAACACAGATAGACTTAGGTGATCTGACAAAAAGTGAAGTGAGCAGAACTAGGAGAACAATTTATGCAATAACAGCAATATTTTTTTTTAATTTTATTTTATTTGCATAACATGTGTGGGTAATTCTTCAACAATAACCCTTACATAGCTTTCCGTTACAAATTTTTCCCCCCAACTCCCCACCCCTCTCCTAGATGGCAGGATATCCACTATATGTTAATTATGTTAAAATATTGGCAAATCAAATATATGTATACATATTTCCAAACTTATCATTGTTGTGCAAGAAAAATCTTATCTACACAAACGGTATATCAGATAAAGGAAACAAAATGTAAGCAAACATCAATCAAGGAGTATGAGAATGTTATGTTGTGGTCCACATTTCACATCCCTCTCTCTGGGTGTATATGGCTTTCTTCAGTGAACAATTGGAGGTGGTTTGAAACATTTCATTGTTGAAGAGAGCCATGTCCATCAGAATTAATCGTCATATAGTACTGTTGTTGCCGTGTATAATGATCTCCTGGTTCTGCTCATTTCACTCAGCATCAGTTCATGTAAGTTTCTCCAGGCCTCTCTGAAATCATCTTGCTGGTCATTTCTTACAGAACAATAATATTCCATAATATTCATATACCATAATTTATTCAGCCATTCTCCAATTGAAGGGCATCTATTCAATTTCCAGTTTCTAGCCACTACAAAAAGGGCTGCCACAAACATTCTTGCACATGTGGGGCCCTTTCCTTCCTTTATGATTTCTTTGGGATATAAGCCCAATAGAAATGCTGCTGGGTCAAAGGGTATGCACAGTTTGATAACTTTTTGAGCATAGCTCCAAATTGTTCTCCAGAATGGCTGTATCCGTTTCACAGCTCCACCAACAATGCATCAGTGTCCCAGCCCTCCCACAACCCCTCCAACATTCATCATTAACTTTTCCTGGCATTTTAGCCAATCTGACAGGTGTGAAGTGGTACCTCAGGGTTGTCTTGATTTGCATTTCTCTGATCAACAGTGATTTGGAGCACCTTTTCATATGACTATAAATAGTTTTAATTTCATCCTCTGAAAATTGTCTGTTCATATCCTTTGACCATTTATTGATTGGAGAATGGCTTGAATTTTTATAAATACGAGACAATTCTCTATATATTTTAGAGATGAGACCTTTATCAGAACCCTTGAATGTAAAGATGATTTCCCAATTTATTACTTCCCTCCTAATCTTGTCTGCATTGATTTTGTTTGTACAAAAACTTTTTAACTTAATATAGTCAAAGTTATATATCTGGTTTTCAATTAAGAGTTCCAGTTCTTCTTTGGATATAAATTTATTCCATCTCCATAGGTCTGAGAGGTAAACTATATTACATTCCTCTAATTTACTTATAGTATCACTCTTTATATCCAGATCATGAACCCATTTAGATCTTGGTATGTGGTGTTAGATGTGGGTCAAGCCCTAATTTCTTCCACACTAGTTTCCAGTTTTCCCAGCAGTTTTTGTCAAATAGTGAATACTTATCCCAAAAGCTGGGGTCTTTGGGTTTATCAAAAACCAAATTGCTATAGTTATTGCCTAGTTTGTCTTGTGATTCTATCCTATTCCACTGATTGACTACTCTATTTCTTAGCCAGTACCAAATGGTTTTGATGACCGCTGCTTTATAATATAGTTTTAGATCTGGTACAGCAAGTCCACCATCGTCAGCCTTTTTTTTTCATTAATCCCCTTGAAATTCTTGACCTTTTGTTTTTCCAAATGAACTTTGCTACTATTTTTTCTAGATCTGTAAGATAATTTCTTGGGAGTTTGATTGGTATGGCACTAAATAAGTAAATTAGTTTGGGTAGTATTGTCATTTTTATTATATTCGCTCGTCCTACCCATGAGCATTTTAAGTTTTTCCAATGGACTAGGTCTGATTTGATTTGTGTGGAAAGTGTTTTGTAGTTTAGTTCATATAGTTCCTGACTATCTCTTGGCAGATAAATTCCCAAATATTTTATACTATCAACAGTTATTTTGAATGGAATTTCTTTTTGTATCTCTTGCTGCTGAACTTTATTGGTAATATATAAAAATGCTGATGATTTATGTGGATTTATTTTGTATCCTGCAACTTTGCTAAAGTTGTGAATTGTTTCTAGTAGTTTTTTAGTTGAGTCTTTAGGGTTCTCTACGTATATCATCATGTCATCAGCAAAGAGTGATAATTTGGTTTCCTCATTACCTACTCTAATTCCTTTAATCTCTTTTTCTTCTCTTACTGCCAAAGCTAACATTTCTAAGACAATATTAAATAATAATGGTGACAGTGGGCAGCCTTGAATAACAGCAATATTATAAAGATATCTGATTCAGTAAAAATTGAGACTCAAAAAATTATGTGAAGTTCCGGAATTTGTTTTCATTGATAGGATATAGTTGTAGCATGGTTATGTTTTTATTCTTTTTTTTTCTTTCCCTTTACTCACTTTGAAAAGTGGAATGAGATGGAGGGAGAGAATGCATATCTGAAGACAAAATTTATAAACAAACAAAAAAAACCCATCACAGTAAAATAAAACTAGAAAGAAAACACTCACTTCCTGAGAGAGAAATGGTTGAGAAAATGTTGGATTTCTTGTTGTTAAGTGAAATTTTTGTCTTGTTGATTAGCCAAAACAATATTCACAAAATTGAAAGGTAAAAGACATAAATGGCTTTAGTCTTATTGACCCACTTGCTAGTCCTGTTCATAATATTCTGTTTCCTGGCACTGGCCACAAGCTGCCTCTCATATCTAACATGTGCTTCTTCCTTATGTCTACCTCCTAGAAGCCTTAGTTTCTTTTGTTACTACTTGCCAGGGTAAAACCAGGCCTTCCCTACTAGAGCCTCTTAACCTAAAGTGAGGAGAGGACAAGCAATAAAAGACATTGGTGCTAATTTTGTTTTTTTATATTCAGTCTAAAAGAATGGATCAAAAATAAAATTGTTTTTAGAGATAATTTATACTTTTTTTGAGCTTCCATTCTGTTAAGAGGCAACATGATGTACCTGGAGAGAGAAAGCTGGCTTTGGAACCTGCAAGATTTGTATTCAAATCTTGCCTCTGACATGCCCCTACTGACAAGTTATCTATTATCTCAGTACTCTGAGCAACTTTCTAACCCATTAAGTTGCAGAGAAGGTGCTGACTTTTATTGGTAGGGGAAAATTTCCTCATCTAAGAATTCTGTAATAATGAAATCGGCCAGTATGCTTAAAACAAAGTATTTTCAAAAGGCTTAGTATAGTTTTAAGGTATTAAGGAGTATACCTTTTATGGGCAAGGCACTATGATGGTTCAGGGATGAATAAGATTGTCTCTGCTCCTAAGGAGTTTATAATCTACAAGGACAAAATATAAAGTCCTATATTATATTCTCCAAAATCATTTTACCAAATAAAGAATCAGGAAGATCTGATTTAACAGCAATTTATATTAAAATGATAACTGTAACTATACTGTAATAATATAGTTGACAAGAAAGTCATTTTAGTTTTAGTCTACACTGGAAGCTATTTAATAGAAGCCTATTTCAATACTTAATTAGATTCATCACCATTGATAGACACTTCCTCCAACCACATAACTACAATTCATCCATACAACAAAGATAATGAAAGGCCTTGAGTCCATGTCATATAAAAAGCATTTGGTTTCAAGAAAAGAGAAGACTCGGGGAAGACATGATAGCTGATTTCAGATATTTGAAGGCCTGATGTATGGGGGAAAGATTGGATTTGTTCTGTTTGGTCTGGGAGGATGGAACCAGGAATAATATAAGGAAATTGCAAAGAAGATAGTTTAGAATTGCAATTGTCCCTAAGTGAAATGGAGAGGTGATTGGTTCCCCCTCCTTGGAAGTATTCACATTGTCTATTGTGTTATAACTGGGATTATTTTCTTATATAAGGTGGGCTAGGTAACCATTGAAATTCCTTCCAATTCTCAGATTTTGTGATTGTGTGATTCTTTTTTTTTTTAATTTATTAAAGCTTTTTATTTTTCAAAACATATGTGTGGACATTTCTTCAGTATTAGCCCTTGTAAAACCTTGTGTTCTAATACCTGCTCCCTGCCTCTCCTCCTGCCTGCCGTTCCCCTACGCCCTCCCCTAGATCGAAAGTAGTCCAATATGTGTTAAACATGGTAGAAATATATGTAAAATCCAATATATATATATGCATATATATATATATATATACATATTTATACAATTACCTTGCTGCACAAGAAAAATCAAACAGAAAAAAAATGAGAAAGAAAATAAAATGCAATTAACAAAAAGAGTTAAAATGTTAATTCCCACAGTCTTCTCTCTGGGTATAAATGACTCTTCATCATGAGATCATTGGAACTGCCCTGAATCATCTCCTTGTTCAAGAAAGTCACGTCTATCAGAATTGATCTTGTTGCCATGGACAATGATCTCCTGGTTTTTCTCATTTCACTTATCAGTTCATGTAAGTCTCTTCAGGCCTCTCTGAAATCATCTTGTTGGTCATTTCTTATAGAATAATAATATTCTTTAACATTCATATGTCATAATTTATTCAGCCATTCTCCAATTGATGGGCATCCATTCAGTTTCCAGTAACTTGCCACTACAAAAAGGGCTGCCACAAACATTTTTGCACATGAGGTCCCTTTCCCTCCTTTAAGATCTCTTTGGGATATAAGCCTAGTAGAAACACTGCTGGATCAAAGTTTATGCACAATTTGTTGCTTTTTGAGCATAGTTTCAAATTGCTCTCCAGAATGATTGGATCAGTTCCACCAACAATGTATCAGTGTTCCAATTTTCCCACATCTCCTCCAACATACATTATCTTTTCCTTTCATCTTAGCCAAACTGAGAGGTGTGTAGTGGTATCTGAGTTGTCTTAATTTGCATTTCTCTATTCAGTACTGATTTAGAGCACCTTGAGAAATTATTCTTGTAGTTATTGGCAGAACAAAAACCAAAATATGGGAGTTATAAGGAGACAGACTTGAACTGTGAAACTAAAATGAGTTCTTTGTCTCTAATTTAGGCCAAGTACCTATTTATTAGAGAAGTCTTAGGAGGGCTTTTGGTTTTGGTTTTTTTTTGGTATTGAAGATCACTCTAAACAATGTCTCCAAACTTTCTTAGTCTTAAGAGTCCATGGTTTTATGTTTTGCTTGACACTGGAAACCAGTGTTAGTAAACTAGCACAACTAAGCTCTATCCTCTCAAGGTGTTGTGCTAGTCTCCATTTTTCTGAGCATCCTTGAAACTACTCAAAGGAATGATCTCTCACTAAAATTTCATCACAACAAATGTAAGGGACTATATTCAAGGTTGCTTTTTAAGGATGGAAATTTAGCTATTAATCTTTTTTGTGTCACTGACTCCTTTAGCAGTTTGATGAAACCTATGAATTCCTTTTTAGTGTTATATTTTAAGTGGACAAAATAAATTTAAAATTAGATTTAAGATTAAAACATTTAAGATATCAGATTAAAAAGAAAACCATACATATTGAAAGATATCAACACATTTTTAAAAAAAATAGGTTAAGAACCCCTTGAAATAGACCATTATTGACACTTAGAAACTTTTTTTTTTTTTTGGTTATGCATAGCTCTTTGTTGTATATCTTATGCCATAGTGAAGTTTGACCAAATGCTTTTCTGTAATCCTGATCTAATTTTGCTGTTTTTCTTCTCTTTTGGGGCAGCAAGGTTACACAGTGCATGGATTACTTATCTGAAATCTGGAAGACTTGAACTCAAATGTGACATCAGACAGTCATTAGCTAGGAGATTAAGATAATTCCTACCTAGCAGAGTTGTGAGGATCAATAGAAATAATTGTAAAATATTTACACAGTGCCTAGCAAATAGTAAGTGATTATGGGCTGTTCTTCTAAAGTAATACTTGGAGTAGATAGATTAGAAGGGTAGGTTGGGTTAGGTTATAGAGATTCTTGACTGCCAGACCAAGGAATTTGAACTTTATCTTTTGAGTAATGAGGAGATATAAAATTTTGTGCAGGGGAGTAACATGATTGAAGCTACTTCTTGTAAACCACATATATTTACATATGTAACCTGCATCTTAAGATCCTTAAGTACTTTGTAAATTTTAATTATTAGAAAAAGCTGTATCTGAACAAAAAGTGTTTTTTACATAAAATTTTTACCCACAAATTCCAGGAAGGAGAGAGCTGTCTTCTGCTTTTATTTGATAGCTATTTCCTTCTCTTTTTTTTCAAAACTAGGTAAGTAGTAGCTCCTTCCTTGAAAAAAATGGGAGAGAAGTTGGTAGAAGATTCCCTTCTACCTAGTTAATTTTCCTATTCTGAACGATCTGAAATTGCTGAGGGAGAAATTTGA
>JAJPUD010006212.1:39603-73130 GCA_023553655.1 Myrmecobius fasciatus
CAAGGTCTCTCAAGAATTTTAGAATTGATTTATGACATAGGAAACACTGGCTGGATTGCCCAATAAGGTGTGCCCTCATCAGAGAAGGTATTGTCTGTGTTAGGAAAGCAGGATTGAATTAGCTCAGAAGAAACGCAAGATGCACAGTTAGAGAAGCCACCCCAAATGTTCATAGGGACTATTTGTGTCCCAATTGTGACAGAAGAACATTCTGAGCTCATATTAGTCTCATCAGTCAGTAGGACACACGATAACCCAACTCTAACATAATGATATCATTTTGGTCCTCTGAGAACAAAGGACAACAACCACCAATCAACTACAGGTTGTTCAGTTAGATTGCCTAATAGCTAGGATGAAATCAGAGTTTTAATAGGTCCTTTTGAGAAGAATGGTTAATTTTGAATCTTGGATGTTGGCCTGTATTGGGATTATTTTGAACAGACAGGAGGGCATTGGAAGCAGTGGGCACATAGTGAGTAAGGAAAAAGAATACAGGAAAGGAGAAAAGTTGGAAGGTATAGTTAACAGACTGTGCAAGTACTAAATCAACAACTTTTTAAAAGTCTTCATGGTAACAATCACCAGTGTTATACTGGATATCATGCTATGTTTCTAAGAATTCTTTTTGTGTGAATGGGAGTGGAAGCTTATGGATCCTTTCTTAGAATATTATAAAATACATAAAATTACAAAGAAAGCCAATTATATTGAAATATAGGTATTATAATATTAAAGAAAATAACACTAAAGATCCCAGGTTAGGAATCCTTGCTTTAGAGGATCAAAAACATACTTATCAGAATATGCTTATCAAAAGAGCAACATACTCTTCTCATATCAGAGTTCCATCACAATACATAGGACTGCCTGGCATGCCATTACAGAATTTACTCTGTACATTGAAACTTCTTTGTTCTCACTATGTTATGTTCAGCACAATATTTTGACCATATCTATTTTATAATCTATTGTAATGTTGTACTGTAACTTATTTTGTCCTGCATGTGATGTGGTCATTGCTTTGTAATTTCAAATAATGCATGTTTTTATTTAATATCAAACGTATTGTATGATAGCAGTATTTATTAGTAACAATAATTAGAAAAACTTAGAGAATTCAGTCAAATCAATATGTATTAATTGATATGTGCTTAGGAATTTGACATTTGTTAGGCAAATTCAAAATTTAATGGTCTCTATTCTGAAGGAGTTAAATTTTATTGTTCAGAAGCAACATTCATACAGATTAATAAATACAAAGTATTTGTATTTGGCATTAGTGGCAAGATAACAGTGAAAACTGGGAGAAACAAGAAAGATTTGGCTTTGTTTGTTTTTATTAAAATTTAAAGAACAACAAATTCCATGAACTGAGAAATGGGTAAGGAAGGCATGCTACCTAATTCCTTCTATAAAATATACTTTCAATACCTTACTGGGAATGGGGGAAAAAACCATCTATGGGCTTATAGATTAATTTTCTTAATGAGCATTGATGCAAAAACTTTAAAGAAAAAATTAGCAAAGAGACTATATCAATATGTCACAAAAATTACATACCATTACCAGGTTAATTTATACCATGAATTCAAGGCTAGTTTGAATTCTCTGCCACAGATTTGATGCAAATGGTCTCTATGAACATTTGTGATGGATTCTCTTAACTTTGCACATCTGACATTTCTTCTGAATTAACAATTCTGCTTTCTTCATGGAGCACAGCACCTTCTGTGATGAGGGCATGCCATGCTGGGTAGTCCTGTGCCAGTGTCATATAATCCATTCTAACTTTTTTTTTTAATTGCTTCTCTTCCCCCCTAAATTAATTAATTTTAGTGCACCTTGCTTTATGAATGAGGTTGAGAGAAAAAAATCAGAGCAAAAGGGAAAAACCATGGGGGGGGGAGTGAATGTAGCATGTGTTAATTTATAGTTATTTCTGGATGCAAATGTCACCCTCTATCTAAAGTCCATTGAGATTGTCCTGGATCACTGTCAAGAAAGTTTTTGTAAAGAATTGCACTTGAACTTTTAGCCATCTTAAGAGTCAAAGATGAGAACATTTTAGGGAAAAAGAACAATTGGTACAGAGACATGGAGTAATATATGACTATCATCAAGTCAGGCCAGGCTAATTTGGCTAGAATAGGAAGGTTAATCCTTCAAGGAATGTTACATCATTGTAGAAAGGTAAGTTAATTAGTGAAGGACTTTAAATGTCAAAAAAGAAGGTGGGGTGGGGGAAGCTGGTTTTGCAGTAGAATTTCCTTTCAAGTTCATCATTATTTGAATTTTTTTCCTTTAAAAATATGTACTTTATTAGAATTAGTTTAGTGTAGTAACATGATTAACAATTTTTTAAATGGTGTTTTAGAGACTTGTTTACTATCTTACATATTTTTAATTCATTTTAAAAAGTTTGATTTTAATTAATTTGTATTTATATAGACATACATACATAATATATGTATGTATGGCTATATATATAGAATGAGGTTTTTGCCTTTTCCTGAAGCTGATAAAACTTTATGAATACTTAGTGTTCAAAGAGCAGTCAGCTGCTTGCTATAGTGCTTTAATTTTAAAGAAGACTTACAGATCTTGAGTAATAATAGAATTAAAAAACATGCTGAATTTATGCATCCCATATCCCACCTATTTTGAAATGAAAATTTTAAGTTTTCCTCTTTTAAGTTCCTTTTCCCCAGCACATGTTTTCCCCCGCTTAGAATTCACAAATCAAGGAGGCCTGCAAAGGCTATGGTGCTTGAAACATTAAATAGCTACTCGTTGCTATATGTTGCTAAGCAGTGGAAATACAAAGTAGAAAAATGAATTGGTCCTTTCCCATGAATTTTTCATAGTCCACTTTCTAACTTTTATCATAGCAATGGCTTAGAGGTTAAACATACCATTCAATTCAATCTACCCATTTTCCAGATGAGAAAAGTAGTTAGTGCATTAAAGTTTAAAAGTACTTTCTTCATGACATCCTTTCAGAGATTGGTAGTGTTAATCATCTTTATTTTTATAGATTAAATTAAAAAAAACTTTCCTCATGGTCAGATAATTAGTAAGTAGCCGAGTTAGGCTCAAGTTAAGTCTACTATTTTCTATTATGCAAGGATCATAGTTACAAAATTGGAGTTGAAATGTGCTTCATATTTTCTCACTTTATTTTTCTTGCTGGTGTTTTTTTTTTTCCTTTTTAATATGGCTTATATGGGAATATTTGTTTTTATATGATTTCATCTGTATAATTGATATCATGGTTTTTTACTTGGTGGGGAAGGGAGAAATTTGGAACTCAAACTTTAAAAAGAAAACCATAAATAAGAAGAAAAATAAAAGTTTAAAAAAATTTACTTCAGCAGGGATCTCTAATTCAGCACATATCAAAAAAGAATCTCCTTCACAAAATATCCAGTATGTGTCATCTAGTATCTTGCTGAAGACCTCCAAGGATGGGGAATATATACCACCTCTCTGGGCAATCTTTTCTACTTTTGTATAGCTCCAGTTCTTAGGATATTTTTCTTGACATGGACACTAATTTTGCCACTTTGCAAGTTCCAATATTACCATTTTTTCTGGCTTTGCACTCAGAACAAGCATATTCCATCTTTCACAGTATAGTTCCTCACATGTTTGAGAACAAGGATGTTCTCTCCTTAGTTTTCTTCAAGATAACAATTACTTTTTTCTTCAACCTATCCCCATGGCATAGACTTAAGACCTCTCCACTATCCTAGTTCCTTTCTGGACACACTTCCAACTTAACTGTGAGCTTCTGAAATTGATACCTGGGACTGAATTCAAGGTTCTAGCCTTGACCTTTTATAAACTCAGATTTATGTTATAATAAACTAGGAGGGATGTGACTGAAAGTAGAAATGTGTAATTAAAGGAATTTGGAGCAGTGGGGGATGAAAGTTATTGAGAGGTAAGATTCTGGTTCTTTGTGGGAAAAAATTGCAACAACTGAATGACTTTAAGCAGAACCTGAATACTACTGTCAGTGATGTCAAAAAGGATCCTTAAGTTGCACTAGGTAATTTTTGAGATTCAAGTCTTGAGTTGCCATGCTCTCTATATTAAAACCCTTGTTGGATAAGAAAGTAATAAAAATACCTAGCTTTTCCAAATGAAGTTAAACCCCAAAACTAAATAAGGTATATTTTAAAGTTCTGAATATACCTCAGACACTTAACAGTTCTTAGCTGTGTGACCCTGGGCAAGTCACTTAATCCCAATTGCCTCAGCCAAAAAATAAAAATAAATTAAAACAAGGAAAATCGAGTTTGCTAAAATTATATGGTTGTTTGAAATTGGTATAAATTGTGTAAAATGCAAAATTATTTAATTCCAGAAGAAATTAGAAATATTTGAGGTAAATTTGATTTTTTTTTTTTTGAAGTGTTTTGGAGGATACTGGCAATCTTTTTTTTCCCCCCCCCCCCCAGACAATTGGGGTTAAATGACTTGCCCAGGGTCACACAGCTAGGTGTTAAGTGTCTGAGGCCACATTTGAACTCAGATCTTCCTGACTTCCGGGCTGGTGCTCTATCCACTACTACACCAAGTAGCTGCCCCTTACGTTTCTTTTTCAAATGCTAATTTCTTTCCTCTCTTTGCCATAGAATTTCCTTTCTTGCTTAGTTGTTCCTGGAATTTTGTTCACTTTGTGCCGAAAGGGGGAGGAAGAGATTAAATTCTTCCATTGTTTTAGCCACTCTTCCTTCTCCCTATAACATCAATTCCATTTTTTTTTCTTTTATGACTTAATTTCTTTTTTTTTTTTTTATGGTTGGTAAAAAGCTTTCTTTCTTTTTTTTTATTAAAGCTTTTTATTTGTATAACATATGTATGGGTAGTTCCCCAACATTGATATGACTTAATTTCTAAAATGCCCTAAATAAGATTTTTCTTGTAAAATATAGAAGATTTTCAAATCTTTTTAACCTCTAGTAAATTTTACTATAGGATCTAAGTTAAAAAAATAAAACATCTCAGGCAAAGATATGGAACCTTTTTATATTCTGCGAGTTATTTTAGAAGCACCTAAATGGCACAGTGGATAGAACTTGAGTAGGAGTCTGGAATCTGGTCTCTGGCACTAGCTAGGTGACCGTGAGCAAATCATTTAATTTCTGTTTGCCTCAATTTCCTAAACAGTAAAATGGGGATAATAATACCTACATTATGGGGTTTTCATGAGGATCAATTGAGATAATATTTGTGAAGCACTTTAGCATGATGCCTGACATAGTAATCACTATAGAAATGCTAGTTATTATTATTAATTTGAAATTCCTCTAGCAGTATAACTAGAATCCCATTCATAAGACACTATCCAATTTTTGTCTATGTCTTTGGTAACTCCTCTAGTTTTTAAAAAATTTTTTTAATTATTTAGGAACATATATCCTGTTAATGCTAACAAAATGACCTCTTTTTTTTCCCCCCTAAACATCTGTATTATACATGATGTCTCAGACCATTCTTTAAGCATGTCATCACTGGTTAAGCACAGTATGTATTGTAGCTACCATGTCTTTACATTTGGAATGCCTGTACTTTTCATTTATGAGGTTGTGGTGTTTCATGTTGAATAACCATGTAACATCATTGGTTAAAGCTATTGGCTTTTGTGTCAGGTCGTTGAAGAAAGCTGTATAATTTCCTAAATTCTAACTAGCCCACTTTTCCCCTCCTTTTTACTTCCTGGGCCCAGTTCATTGGTCTGTTTATAGATTTTTTATATAGTGTACATACTGTCCTGGTTTTTTTTTTTTTTTTAACCTTGGAAAATCTCAAAGAACTTGATCCACAGCAAGAGAAAGAAATTGATAAAAGCAGTAAGTAGTAGTAGAAAGGGAATATGTTACTGTGCTTTATCATCATATTCTGGTCTTTTCCACTAGAAGAAGTTGCTTCAGAAACTATGGCCACTTTGCTTCCATAAGGATACATGATAAAAGAGAAATTTTGGAAACCAGGGTGCCATCAGAATAGCTATAAGCTAGCAGGATCAGTGTCCAGGATTACTGGTTTTAGACCTGAAAGGAAAGACCAAGTAGGATGAGTTTTTTTTTGAGTCAAAGCCAAGGTTAGGCTTGTGTAGATGAGTTTGAAGCTATATAACTGTAATAAGAATAATGGTAACAATCGTAATGATAGCTAGTATTTATCTGGTGTTTATTGTTACTAAGCATTGTACCAAGTGATTTACAAATATCTCATTTGATCCAGACAACAGTCATTCTTAGAGATACAGCTTACAGCAAAGAAAACTGAGGGTTACAGAGGTTAAGTAACTTGCCTAGGCACATAGCTTGTAAGTCAATAAGGCCTACCTACTGGGATAGGCCTCAGCAAGCTATGTACAAAAAGATGTTTAAAATTGGAATTAAAATTAAATGCATAGAAGATTATTAAGAACCACAGACATCAGAATTCGTTCTATATTGGGGAGTGGCAGAAGAGGATAGACTTTTTGAAGTATGCAAGAATTTCATTGTTCTCATTGAGTTATAGGAGCCCCAGAATTCATCTGGAAGCTTTTGTCAACCTCCTGTTTGGCATTAATTCTCTTAAATTTTTTCTCTTCAATTTGTTTTTCAGATCAGGGTTTTTGTTTTTTGTTTTTTTTTTGTTTTTTTAATGAATATGTTTTCTTCTATTTTTTTCCTCTGGTTTTTTACTTTGTTTTACTATTTCTTGGCTTCCATTTGGTCCATTCGATTTTCAAGGAATTTGTTACTTGAGCAAAGTTTTGTTCTTATGCCAAACAATTAATTCTTTTTCCAATATTTTTGTTCATATTTCTCATTCTTTTTCTGCAGTGTTCTCATTTAGTTGATTAACAGCATTTAATTTCTGTGAAATGCTTCTTTCTTCTTTTCTAGGAATTCTATTAAATTTGTGCTGAAGTTGAATTTTTTCTTTGAGGCTATGCCTATAGAGAGATTTTGAAGTCATTCTTTTCTGGGTTTGTCTCTTGAGTATTGTTGTCGGTACCCTTGTCACCATATAATTTTTAACGATTGGTTTCTTTTTCTGTATGCTTGTTTGCTCATTTTTCCAACCTACTTCTTGACTCCAGACCTAATATTAAGGTTGTGCTTGGACACTTCTGAGTCTTGGCTCCAGAGGTCTTGACTGGTCTTACTGCTGTCTTCTTGGGATATCAAGTATTGTTTTGTTACAGTATCAGGGACAAGTCAGACTTTCAGTGTGATCCTATCCAAGGTCATTTATATACTTCCTGTACAAGTTCCTGATCTGGGTTTGCAGCTGAGGAATAGTTGATTGCTGTTGGACTTGGCCCCTTTTGCCAGCTTAGGAGCTTTATTCGTTCAGAGTGACAGAATGACTGTGCCAAAAGTTGGAACTGAAACCCCCTGGAACATGAATCACACTGATTCTTCTGGCTTCTAGGCTTGCTTTTTTCTCCGTATACAGCTTTGACCTGGCAATAGCAAGTTCACTTGAAATGATCAAGTTTTTTTTTCCTAATTCTGGCCCAGATCAGTCCTAGTTCTACTCTGTGGCCAGATCCCATGTATACCACTTTTTCTCCATGAGTAACTTTTCCCCAAGTTTATTCCATGTCAGGCTCTGTAAAGCTCTGGTGCTATTTCTATCCTTCCACCTGTGAATTGGAGCTACAGAAGAACTTAATCATATCAGGAAGAAAAGCTTTCTTGGCATTCCAAATTAAAACTCTTGTTTAAATATGGTTTCTTTTAGAAACATTGTTTTTCATGGTGGCTTGATTTTATTGTATCATTAGTACAATATGATACTTCTGATACACATTGTAGTTTGGCCTGGAAAACCTAATTATATGATTGTTTCCCTGGAAAATTCAATTCCTAAACTTATCATTAAGTATCTATTTAGGCATAAACAAAGCAAGTACAACAACAGCAAAAACAGTAATACATAGAATAAGATATTTCCCTGCCCCTTGGAAAATTCAAGTAATGGGGGGAAATGAGAATTTTAGCCAGGTTAAATTGTTATTTGATATCTAAATTCAATATTCCATCTTCGCTCTGAATTCTCTCCATATTTTTGCCTGTAAGAATCTTTATTTATGGCTTAATTCAGATGTCATTTTTTAAATGAAGTCTTTATTGTGCCCCCTCAGTTATTAATGCTGTCAGATCTCTTCATATCACCTTGTATTTAACTTTTCTTTATGGGTATTGTATCCCTTTAGTAGCTTGCTTTTCTTGAGGGGGGAACTGTTTGTTACTTTGTATTTCCAGTGGTTAGTGCATGCTAGATATTTAATATATATGTTTTGGAAGCATTTGACAAAATCCAACACTCTTTCCTATTAAAAACACTAGAGAGCATAGAAATAAAGGGATTTTTCCTTAAAATGATCAGTAACATCAACAAGCATCATATGTAAAAGGGATAAGCTAAAAGCATACCCAGTAAAATCAGAGATGAAATAAGGTTGCCCACTATCACCATTATTCTTCAATATTGTCAGAGAAATGTTAGCTTTAACAATGAGAAGAAAAAAATTAAAGGAATTAGAGTAGGTAATGAGGAAACCAAATTATCACTATTTACAGAAGATAGGATGGTATTTTTAGAGAATCAGGTAAAAAACTAGAAACAATTCACAATTTTAATAAAGTTGCAGGATATAAAATAAATCTACATAAATTAAAAGCATTTCTATATGTTACCAACAAAATGCAGCAGCAAGAAATACAAAGAGAAATTCCATTTAAAATAACTGTAGGTAATATAAAATATTTGTGATTCTACCTGCCTAGACAAAGTCAGAAACTATTTGAACACAATTACAAAACACCTACTTAAATTAATCTACTTATTCAGTACCAACCAAACTGCCAAGAAACTACAGAGCTGGAAAAAAATCTCAAAAATAATGCAAATGGAAGTGGCCTAGCTGTACCAGACCTAAAGCTATGTTATAAAGCAGCATTTATCAAAACTATTTGGTTCTGGCTAAGATAAGTTGATCAGTGGAATAGGTTAGGTTCATAAGACATAATAACCAATGACTATAGTAATCTAGTTTTTGATAAACCCAAATATCCCAGTTTTTGACGGTAAGAACTCAATATTTGACAAAAATTGCTGGGGAAATTGGAAAATAATTCTGGCAAAAACTTGGCATTGACCAACACCTAATATTCCCTATACCAAGATAAGATTGAATGAAATGGATTCATGATTTAGACAATAAAGAGTCATACTATAAGCATATTAGAAGAATAACGGATAGTGTACCTCACAAATCTATGGAGAAGGAAGGAATTTATGGCCAAAAAAACTAGGGAACAGTATGAAATGCAAAATGGATTATTTTGGTTATATTAAATTAAAAGATTTTTGTACAAACAAAACCAATGTGGACAAGATTAGAAGGGATGCAGAAAACTAGGGGAAAAAATTTCATCCAAGCATTCTGATAAAGGCCTCATTTCAAAAATATAGAGAGAATTGAATCAAATTTACAAGAACATAAACCATTTTGCAGTTGGTAAATGGTCAAAAGATATGAACAGGCTATTTTCAGATGAAGAAATTAAAGCCATTTCTAGTCAAATGAAAAAATGTTCTAAATCACTATTGATCTGAAAAATGCAAATTAAGACAGCTGAGGTACCACTACACACCTCTCAGATTGGCTAAAATGACAGGAAAAGGTAATGATAAATGTTGGAGAGGATGTAGGAAAATTGAGCCACTAATACATTGTTGGAATTGTGAACTGATCCGACCATTCTGGACAGCAATTTGTAACTATAACCAAAGGACTATCAAACTATATATATCCTTTGATCCAGTAGTATCTCTACTGGGCCTATATCTCAAAGAGATCGTAAAAAAGGGAAAAGGATCCACATGTGCAAAAATGTTTGTAGCAGCCCTTTTTATAGTGACAAGGAACTGGAAACTGAATGGATGCCTGTCAGTTGGGGAATAGTTGAATAAGTTATGGTACATGAATGTTACGGAATAGTATTGTCTCATTTGATCTTCATCTTGGGAGATTTATCCTATTATCCCCATTTTGCTGTTGGTGAAACTGAGGTCAGCAGGGTTAATTATTTTTTTTGTTTGTTAAAGCTTTTTATTTATAGAACATATGAGTAATTTTTCTACATTGACCTTTGTAAAATTTTCTGTTCCAAATTTTTCCCTCCTTTCCTCCATCCTCTCCCCTAAATGGCAAATAGTCTAATACATGTTAAATATGTTAAAATATATGATAAATCCAATATGTGTATACATATCTATACGGTTATCTTGCTGCACAAGAAAAATCAGATCTAGAAAGAGGGAAAAAAAACCAACTTAAGAAGAAAAACAAAATGCAAGCAAACATTCACAGAAAGCATTAAAATGCTATGTTCTGGTCCACACTCAGTTCCCACAGGCCTCTCTCTGGATGCATATGACTTTCTTCATCGCTGAACAGTAGGAACTGGTTTAAATCACCTCATTGTTGAAGAGAACCATGTTCATCAGAATTGATCATCAATCGTATAGTCTTGTTGCTGTATAATGATTTTCTGGTTCTGCTCATTTCACTCAAAATCAGTTCGTGCAAGTCTCTCCAGGGCTCTCTGAAATCATCTTGTTGGTTGTTTCTTACAGAACAATAATATTCCATAACATGCATATACCATTATTTATTCAGTCATTCTCCAATTGATGGACATCCACTCAGTTTCAGTTTCTAGCCACTACAAAAAGGGCTGCCACAAACATTTTTGCACATTGGCTAAACATTTAGCCAGTCTGAGAGGTATGTAGTGGTATCTCAGAGTTGTCTTAATTTGCATTTCTCTGATTCATAACGATTTGGGAGAACCTTTTCATATGACTAGAAATAGTTTCAATTTCTTCATCTGAAAATTGTCTGCTCGTGTCCTTTGACCATTTATCAATTGGAGAATGTCAGCAGGATTAATTAAGTACTTACCAAGATATAATAGATATAATAAGTGTTGGTGTCAAAGCTAGGAAGATTTGGGTTCAAGACCTATTTTGGACAGTCATCTGTATGACTGGGCAAATCAGTCCTCAGTGATCTAGGCAACTCTAAAAACTATAGGTTTTAGAGAATTTGATGACCTTCACTGTAAAAGAGATTTTATTTGCCTGTGAATTCATTCAGTTTATTCACAAGGACTAGGTTTTTCTCATAACCTATCTATAAAAAATGTTTTGTAGTTAAAATGTAAGTCCTGAGTATGTCTAAGAAGGCTAATTTCTAGTTTTTATACATTTTGTAGTTATTTTTAGTAAAATTTCTCCATTTTCTTTTGGGTTTTGTTTTTATCATACAGAAATACTTTTTTTTTTTAGGATTTTGTAACATTCTTTATTGAAACTATTGTTTCTTTGCATCTTCACAGAATTGTTTTAAGTAAACAAACATCTTTTGCAAAAAAGGATTAATTTTGTGGTACTTTTTGCTGGTGTGTATTTCTTAACTTCTCTCATTTTATTTCTGGGAACTGGAAAGGTTTGTAAGTGAATGTGATCAAGTTATAACACAAAAAAATTGCAAAAGAGACATAAAGGACTTCATTTTTTAGGAAATAAGAGCAAAAATGTCGGCTAAGACAGATGATCAAGGGATAACTGTTTGACAAACCTATGTGCACCAGAATGTTACTTTCCTGTTGTATGGACCACCTGTGACAGACTTAACCAGAATTCATGGACAAGAGTTGCATGGGATGCATTATGATTTGCATAGCAAAAATCATGAATGCATCAGAATTTTCAAAGTTGAGGGGGAATCCTGAGTTGATAAGATCACAGATCCGTATTGAAATTGATGTCATATTGCTGGAGCTTGTATTTATATTACTGTATTGAATAGGCAGAGAGATTCTTGTTATATTGAGTATTTACTAAAAAATACTTAATGTTTTCCCATTGTAAGTAATGCTGCCTCTTCGAATTCTCTCTCTATATGTAATTTAAGATCACATAAAAAAGATATTTTCATGACATTCTATTTAGGGATTTTAAAATAGAATCTAGTTATTTGGTCAAATGATTTTCTACATCTACTAATGTAATCGTGTGGCTTTTGTAGTTTGATTAATTATGATTTTTTTTGGCTGAATTTTTATATTATATGGATTCAGTATGGTTACAATAGATAACTTTTGTCTATTGCCATAGTTTCTTTAAAGGTTTAATTTGATGTTTTTTTTTTTTTTTGTATTGATGTTCATTAACAAAATTGGTTTCAGTTATCACTTATCTATTTCATTTGGTATTGTTATTTTGAAGGGAAAATCATCTTAATTTATACAATTTAAAAATTATAAAATACTAAACAAAAACTTTTTATATTCTGTGCTTTTATGAATTTTAAGCAGTGGCTTTTACTGATTAGATTTCTCACATGTTATTAATTCTTCTGTGGTCCATATAGTTTTCTTCCTTAAAATTTAAAAAAAATGGCTCTTTCTTTTTAAGTCACCTTTGTTTTCAATAAATCTGCCTAGAGCCTTGTAATAGAATTTTTAAAAAGAGAAAGGAAGAAGGCAGCCTAGTAAAACAATCCAACTCATCAAAGGAGCCTGAAAACATTAAATGCTGCATCTGTATGATTCCTCACCTTTGCAAAAAAAAAAAAAAAAGTAGGGTAGAGGGGTCAGGCTTGGTCATTATAATTATTGTAGTCATCAAGTATATTAAATTTACCTGGTTCTGTTTACTTCACTTTGTATCAGTAACTATATATATTTCAATAATGAAAAGCATCTTCAACTTTCTGAGGTTCTTTTTTGTAAAAAAAAAAATTTTAAAAACTGGAATGTTTCTGATCTTATTTCAAGTTCACCATCAGGTCAGATATATGTACATGGATTTCAGCTAAGATCTGGAATTAAAATCCATCCCTTCAATTTAATATGTTTTTCCTTTAGAATAACAAGGTCACTGGTGATTTTACTGCTGGGCTCACTCTGATTTCCAGTGGTATTGAATTCTGCAACCAAAGACTTTTGACTGAGACCAGGTTACCACTAATTCCAGCCAGGTTAGTATGAGCAGTCTTTTGATCTTAGTTGAGCTTATAGGGGCTAAGCTAGACTACAGTGTAAACATTCAAAGTTAGATTTTTCTGACGTACATTATAAAAGCCAAAACAAATTGCTATTAAGTCTACAGTTTAATTACAGTAATTTTTTTTGGGGGGGGGGTTTCTACTAAAGACTTCTTTTAATACTTTATTTTAGTGTGAAGATGACTTCAGGTTCTCCAAGATCATGCTGGCAGAATATAAATCTTGCATAAATATACATATGTATACATATTTCTACATATTATATATCTAGGCCAACATCTGTGCAAATATTTACATGTGGTAAATAGATATATATATATATATATATATATAGATATATAGATAGATAAAACTATTACATGTATAAACACTTTGGGATTGTATAGATATATCCCATCAGACTGTTTGATTATTAGTTTTATTGATTATTGGAAAGTGTTTGATTATTGGCTTGGTGATGTGACTGATATCCAAGAGCCAGTCTCACTAGCTAAATCAGGCCTTGAGTACAATTACTGTTATATTGATACTAAGTCAGTAAGAATAAATTGAACATGGACTCTGGATAAAGACTTGTACCAGGCATGGTAGGACCATGACTTGCTTTCCTTTATGGTATGAGTATAAGTGATCTCAAGAAATCCATCCTTCCTGGTCCTCATATATTTGAAGTTAAAATTTTGTTCCTGTGGCATAAGGTTTTGTCTCCTATTAAATTGTAAAGTATCTTGTGACTGTGATCATATTATTCATTTATTATATAATGCAAATTTGCTTACTTCTCAGTTGTACCTAATGTTGGTCTTGAGAGTTTTCAAAACAGAAAGAAATTACATTTCTCTTATAAAAACAAAATTTTCACTTTATAAAGTATAAACATATGTAGAGATAGGTATCCATATTTATGTATATATACATAAGAACACATATATGAAAAATATAAAACACAGTATCAACAAATGTAAAATATGCAAATAGAGAAGGCTTCTTAGAGATGGTAAATTTTTGTTTGTTTTATTTTGGTTTGGTGTTTTTTTTTTGTTTATTTTTTGGCAATTGGGGTTAACTAATTTGCCCAGGGTCACACAGCTAGAAAATGTTGTGTCTGATTTGAACTCAAGTACTCCTGAATTCAGGCCCAGTATGCTATCCACTGCACCATTTAACTGCCCTGAGGTGGTAAGTTTTTTCTTTTTTGTTTTTTGGGTTTTTTTTGCTTTTTGCTGAGGCAATTGAGATTAAGTGACTTGCCCAGGGTCCCACAGCTAGGGAAGTGTCTGAGACCAGATTTGAACTCAGGTCCTTTTGACTTCAGGACTGGTGCTCTATCCACTGGACCACCTAGCTGCCCCAGAGGTGATGTTTTAAACAGACAGTTGGAGACAATAACTGGTAATGGTTTTGACAGGAGGAATTACTATGTGCTACTCAGAGATTCTATTGGCAAATTATTTTACTTTGTTTCAGTGTCAGGATATACACAATAATAAAAGCATGAGTCCTTGAAGTATAAATAGCTTAGATAATTGTTAATTTAATGTGATTAAATCAGAAGTTTCTTTCTGACTCTTTTCTTTTTTCACTGTTTTCTTTACCTATCTAGATATACTTATCTCTTTGGTTATTCTTATGACATCTAAAATATTGTCACATCCTAATAGTATTTCAGACTTGGAAGACAGAAAAATCATGTAGTCTTAACTCTTGCCTAAGTAGTGATAGAAAACTTATTGCTCCCTAGGACAAACCACTCTTTTCAACAATTATTATTGTTCCTTGTATTTAAATCTGCATCTACTAAAATACTGTTCCATAAATTGCCTCCAAGGATGGAATACACTCTTTTGACCTTTGTCTCTTATCTAGATTTCCCTTAAAGCTCAGCTTGTGTCATCTTCCACTTGAGACCCTTCTTGGTTTCTCTTCCCTCTGGCCCCCTTTCCCTCTTCCCCCCTCGTCTCTCCCCAAAGATTTAGAAATGCAAGAATTTTTGAAGGTATCTAATCCAAAGGTGTCCAACCCAAAACCCACTGACTTGTGCCCCATTACATTTCTGATTGCGCCCAAGCAAAATCTCCAGCCTTTTAAATCTTCTTCTTATTGGCTTGATTACATCATGACAATTCTGATTAGTAGACATTTTAGTGAAGAAGTGGCTTAAGTCATCTTGACTCCTCCCCATAACTTCCTCCTTGGGAAATAGAAGTAATTCTCAAGCCATAGGATTATTTTTGTTTATATGCTTATAGTCTGAAAAGGCTTTGATTGGGTCAACTTGAATTTGAGTTAAGTGTACAGTGAGTGAGGTGACAAAGATAGACTGGATCAGTGTGTGTATATGTGAGGATTTACAAAAACATAAATTGGCCAGATTAATAGATGAGGAAATAAAATGCCTAAATAACCTCATCTTAGAAAAATAAAATTGACTAAGCCATTAATGAGCTCCCTAAAAAAAAATTCCCACAGTCAGATGGGTGTATAAGTGAATTTATTTAACCAAACATTTAAAAAACAATTAATTCCAATACTATATGAATTATTTGGAAAAATAGGTGAAAAAGAAGTCCTGTCAAATTCTTTTTATGACACAAATATGATGTTAATACCTAACCCAGGAAGAGCTAAAACAGAGAAAGAAAACTATTTCCCCTAATGAATTTTTTTAAATTAATACTTTTTATTTGCAAAACATATGTATGGGTAATTCCTAAATATTAACCCTTACAAAGCTTTCTGTTACAAATTTTTCCCCCCTAGTCCCCACCCATCCCCTAGATAGCAGGATATCCACTACATGATAATTATGTTAGAATAATTAAGAAATCGAATATATGTATAGTTATTGCATCATTTTTTGTGCAGGAGAAATCATATCTACAAGAAAGAATAATCCGATAAAGGAAATACAATGCAAGCAAACCTCAATAGAGAACATGAAAGTGTTATGTTGTGGTCCACAATTCACATCCCTCTCTCTGGGTGTATATGGCTCTCTTCAACGAACAATTGGAACTGGTTTGAAGCATTTCATTGTTGAAGAGAGTCATGTCCATTAGAACTGATCCTCGAATAGTATTGTTGTTGCCGTGAATAATGATCTCCTGGTTCTGCTCACTTCACTGAGCATTAGTTCATGCAAGTCTCTCCAGGCCTCTCTGAAATCGTCCTGCTGGTCATTTCTTACAGAGCAATAATATTCCATTCATATACCATAATTTATTCAGCCATTCTCCAATTGATGGGCATCCTTTCAATTTCCAGTTTCTAGCCACTACAAAAAGAGCTGCCACAAACATTCTTGCACATGTGGAGCCCTTTCCTTCTTTTATGATTTCTTTGGGATATAAGCCCAATAGAAACACTGCTGGGTCAAAGGGTATGCACAGTTTGATAACTTTTTGGCATAGCTCCAAATTGCTCTCCAGAATGGTTGGATTCATTCACAGTTTCACCAACAATGCATCAGTGTCCCAGTCTTCCCACCCCTCCAACATTCATCGTTATCTTTTCCTGTCATTTTAGCCAATCTGACAGGTGTGTAGTGGTACCTCAGAGTTGTCTTAATTTGCATTTCTCTGATCAATAGTGATTTGGAGCAACTTTTCATATGATTATAAATAGTTTTAATTTCATACTCTGAAAATTGTCTGTTCATACCCTTTGACCAATTCATATCAATTGGACCATATCAATTGGAGAATGGCTTGAATTCTTATAAATATGAGACAATTCTCTATATATCTTAGAGATGAAACCTTTATCAGAACCCTTAAATGTAAAGATGGTTTCCCAATTTGATGTTTCCCTCCTACTCTTGTCTGCATTAGTTTTGTTTGTACAGAAACTTTTTAACTTAATATAATCAAAATTATCTATCTGGTGTTCAATTAAGAGTTCCAGATCTTCTTTGGACATAAATTTATTCCATCTCCACAGGTCTGAGAGGTAAACTATCCTATATTCCTCTAATTTGGTTATAATATCACTCTTTATATCTAGATCATGAACCCATTTAGATCTTATCTTGGTGTGCAGTATTAGGTGTGGGTCCAGCCTTAATTTCTTACACACTAGTTTCCAATTTTCCCAGCAGTTTTTGCCGAATAGTGAGTACTTATCCCAAAAGCTGGGGTCTTTGGGTTTATCAAACACTAAATTTGCTAACATTATTACCTAGCTTGTCCTCATATCCTATCCTATGCCACTGATCAACTGCTCTATTTCTCAGCCAGTACCAAATGGTTTTGATGAACGCTGCTTTATAATATAGTTTTAGATCTGGTACAGCAAGGCCACCTTCATCTGTCTTTTTTTTCATTAATTCCCTTGAAATTCTTGACCTTTTGTTCTTCCAAATGAACTTTGCTACTATTTTTTCTAGGTCTGTAAAATAATTTCTTGGGAGTTTGATTGGTATGGCGCTAAATAAATAAATTAGTTTGGGTAGTATTGTCATTTTTATTATATTTGCTCGGCCTATCCATGAGCACTTAATGTTTTTCCAATTGACTAGGTCTGATTTTATTTGTGTGGAAAGTGTTTTGTAGTTTAGTTCGTATAGTTTCTGACATTTTCTTGGCAGATAGATTCCCAAATATTTTATGCTATCATCTGTTATTCTGAATGGAATTTCTTTTTCTATCTCTTGCTGCTGAACTTTGTTGGTAATATATAAGAATGCTGATGATTTATGTGGATTTATTTTGAATCCTGCAACTTTACTAAAGTTTTGAATTGTTTCTAGTAGTTTTTTAGTTGAGTCTCTAGGGTTCTCTAAGTATACCATCATGTCATCTGCAAAGAGTGATAATTTGGTTTTTTCATTACCTACTCTAATTCCTTTTATCTCTTTTTCTTCTCTTATTGCCAAAGCTAACATTTCTAATACAATATTAAATAGTAATGGTGACAGTGGGCAGCCTTGTTTCACTCCTGATCTTATTGGGAATGGTTCTAGTTTGTCTCCATTACATATGATGCCTGCTGATGGTTTTAAGTAGATGCTACTAATCATTTTAAGGAAAAGCCCATTTATTCCTATACTCTAGTGTTTTTAATAGGAATGGGTGTTGGATTTTATCAAATGCTTTTTCTGCATCTATGGAGATAATCATATGGTTTTTGTTACTTTGGTTATTAATATAATTGATTATGCTGATAGTTTTCCTGATATTGAACCAGCCCTGCATTCCTGGTATAAATCCTACTTGGTCAAGATGTATTATCCTGGAGATAACTTTCTGTAATCTTGTTGCTAAAATCTTATTTAAAATTTTTGCATCAATATTCATTAGGGAAGTGGGTCTATAGTTTTCTTTCTCTGTTTTCACCCTACCTGGTTTAGCTATCAGCACCATATCTGTATCATAGAAGGAATTTGGTAGTATACCTTCTGTCCCTATTTTTTCAAATAGTTTGTATAGTATTGGAATTAATTGTTCTTTGAATGTTTGGTAGAATTCACATGTAAAACCATCTGGCCCTGGAGAGATTTTTTCTTAGGGAGTTGATTAATAGCTTGTTCTATTTCTTTTTCTAAAATGGGGCTATTTAAATAATTTATTTCCTCTTCTGTTAACCTGGGCAATCTATATTTTTGTAGATATTCCTCCATTTCATTTAGATTATCAAATTTATTGGCATAAAGTTGGGCAAAGAAACTCCTAATTATTACTCTAATTTCCTCTTCATTGGAGGAAAGTTCTCCCTTATCATTTTTGAGACTAATAATTTGATTTTCCTCTTTCCTTTTTCTGATCAAATTAACTAAAGGCTTATCTATTTTGTTGGTTTTTTCATAAAACCAACTCTTAGTTTTATTTATTAATTCAATAGTTTTCTTATTTTCAATTTTATTAATCTCACCTTTTATTTTCAGAATTTCCAATTTGGTATTTAATTGAAGGTTTTTAATTTGCTCTTTTTCTAGTTTTTTTAATTGTAACCCTAATTTATTGATCTTCTCTTTCTCTATTTTATGCGAATAAGCATCTAGAGATATAAAATTACCCCTTATAACCGTTTTGGCCTATCTCACAAATTTTGGTATGTTGTCTCATTATTGTCGTTCTCCTGGATGAAATTATCAATTATGTCTATAATTTGCTCTTTCACCCATTCATTCTTCAGGATTAGATTATTTAATTTCCAATTAACTTTTGGTCTATTTTCTCCTGGCCTTATATTACATGTGAGTTTTATTGCATCACGATCTGAAAAGGATACATGTACTATTTCTTCTTTTCTGCATTTGATTTTGAGGTTTTTATGCCCTAACACATGATCAATTTTCGTATAAGTTCCATGAACCCCTGAGAAAAAAGTAAACTCCCTTCTATCACCATTCAATTTTCTCCAAAGATCTTTCATACCTAACTTTTCTAAAATTTTGTTTATCTCCCTAACTTCTTTCTTATTTATTTTGTGGTTTGATTTATCTAATTCTGAAAGCAAGGTTGAGATCCCCCACTAGTATAGTTGTACTGTCTATTTCTCCTTGCATCTCTGTTAGTTTCTCCTCTAGGAATTTGGATGCTATGCCACTTGGTACATATATGTTTAGTATTGATAACGTTTCATTGTCTATGGTACCCTTTAGTAAAATATAGTTTCCTTCCTTATCTCTTTTAATTAGATCTATTTTTGCTTTTACTTGATCTGAGATTAGGATTGCTACCCCTGCTTTTTTTTGTTCACTTGAAGCATAAAAGATTCTGCTCCAGCCCTTTACCTTCACTCTGTATGTATCTCTATGTTTTAGATGTGTTTCTTATAAACAACATATTGTAGGATTCTGGCTTTTAATCCAGTCCGCTATCCGTTTCCATTTTATGGGAGAGTTCATCCCATTCACATTCACAGTTAAAATGACTATATCTATATTTCCTGCCATCTTATTTACCCAAAGTTGCATTTTTCTCTTCCCTTTCCCCTTACTCCCTTCCCCTCTCCCCAATATTTTGTTTTTGATGACCACCTCCCTCTAACAGTCCTCCCCCCTTTAAAACCCTCTCTCTTTTTTACACCTTTCCCCTAATTCTTCTATTAATTTATCCCTTTCTTTTCCTACTTCCCTATACAGAGGGCCAAGTTTTTCCCTGAAATCAAATGCATCTGATATACTCTTTTAGAGCCCAATCTAATGAGAGTAAGGAATACTTATCACCCTCCCTTCTTTCCCTCAATTATATTAGATTTTCTATGTCTCTTCATGAGACTTTGCCTTATTTTACCTCCTTTTTATTTTTACTTTATTTTACCTCCATTCCCCTCTCCCCCCCTTTTTTTACAGTATGATATACCTTCCACCTCTAATTTCTTTCTGATTATTATCAAAATAAAATCAAATTATACCCCCATTCTTTAAGGATACCCCTAGTAGAGATGTACTTCTCGAGAGTTCTTTCCTTTTTATCTTTTTATGCTTCTCTAGAGTTCTGTGTTTGGAGGTCAAATTTTTTTTTGTTCAGATCTGGTCTTTTCATTAGAAATAGGTGAAATTCTCCTGTATCATTGAATGACCATCTTCTTCCCTGGAAGATGATGCTCATTCTAGCTGGATAGCTTATTCTTGGCTGTAATCCAAGTTCTTTTGCCTTTCAGAATATCTGATTCCAGGCCCTTCGATCCTTCAATGTGGAAGCTGACAGATCCTGTGTAATTCTAATGACAGTTCCTCGGTATTTGAACTGTTTTTTTCTAGCAGCTTGTAATATCTTTTCCTTGGTGCGATAGTCCTGAAATTTGGCCACGATATTCCTTGGGGTTTTAATTTTGGGGTCTCTTTTAGGAGGTGATCAGTGAATTCTTTCAATGCCAACTTTGCCTTCTGATTCTAAAACATCAGGGCACTTCTCTTTCATGATTTCCTGGAAGATAGCATCAAGGTTCTTTTTTTCATCGTGACTTTCAGGGAGTCTAATAATCCTTAGACTGTCTCTCCTGGATCTGTTTTCCAAGTCAGTTGTTTTTCCTAGGAGATATTTCATATTTTCTTCTATTTTTTCATTTTTTTGTTTTTGTTTGACTGATTCTTAAAGTCTTATTTAGTCATTCGTTTCAATTTGTTCAATTTTAATTTTTAAGGTATTATTTCCTTCAGCTATCTTTTTTAGCTCCTTTTGTCACTGGCCAATTGAATTTTTTGGTTCATTGCATTCTTTTTCCATTTTGCCAATTTTATTTTTCAGTGAATTGTTGTCTTTTTCCAATTCACTAATTTTATTTTTCAGTGAATTGTTGTCTTTTACCAATTCACTATTTTTATTTTCTTGTGATTTGGTGACTTTTTCCAATTCACCAATTTTGTTTTTCAGTGAATTGTTGTATTTTTCCAATTCACCAGACTTATTTTCCAATTTTTCACATGTCTGTTGCATGGTGATTTTTCCTTCTTGCCCTGCTCTCAATTTATTTCCCCAATCTTCTTCTAGCTGTCTTTTGAGATGCTTTATGCAATCTTCCAGGTAAGCCTTCTGAAAGGGAGACCAGCTTAAGTCCACCTTTGTGGCTTTATCTGGGATTGTTTTCAGAATCTCAGGATCTGGGGACTTCTCTAGTTTCTCTCCGTAAAAGCTGTCTATGGTGAGAGCTCTCTTCTTCTTGCTCATGATTTTCAGCAGAGGTATCAGTCACCAGCAGGGAATTCTGCAGCAGCAGCAGCAATTTCAATTTGCCCTGGGGCAATTTGCCGAGTTGACTTCCTGTCTGGGGCTGATCTGGCTAGAATCCGCACTAGGACCACACTTTCAGCTGCTCTCAATCCACCCTTTATCAAAGGTAGACCTGCCAAAGCACCTGCCCGCAAGCAGAGCAAAGTGGCCCAAGGGTCTCCCAGGGACTTCCTGGCAGCCTAAAATCTTTTGGTCCTTCCCAGCCCTGGACTTGCATCCCGGCTGTGCACTGGCGTTTGAGAGCTGGGAGCTGCTTGATACCCTGCCCTTCTAAAACTGACCTCAGAAGTTCTTTCAGAGTAGATATTTGATAGCAGTGCGTTGTAGTCCAAGTGTTTGGTGGAGCCCTCACTCCAGAACCAATTCGGAGGCTCAATTTGTCCGGGTCTGAGGGAAGGTCTCAGGAGCTCACAGAGGATGCTGTCTGCAGTTCGCCATCTTGGCTCTGCTCCCCCATTGAATTTTGATTTAAAAAAAAAAAAAACCTTAAATAAAATACTAGCAAGACAATTACAGCAGTATGTATATTACAAGGTTCATACACTATGACCAAGTGAGATTTATACTGAGAATTCAGAGTTGGTTCAGTATTAAGAAAACCATTAATGTAATAGAGCATCTTAGCAACAAAACCAACAAATCATATATCACTCAATAGATACTGAAAAAGTATTTAACAGAATATAGCACCCATTCCTATTAAACACTAGGGAACATGGGAATAAAGAGAATAATCCTTAAAATGATAAGTGGTATCTACCTAAAAGAATCAGCAAACATTTTCTGTATTGGGAATAAGCTAGAAGCTTTCCCAATAAGATCATGGTACAGAAAGGATCCTCATTATCACCACTATTATTCAATATAATACTAAAAATTATTATACTAATAATTAATATAGTTATAAACTAGCAATAAAGGAAGAAGAAAAAAACAAAGGAATTAGAATAGATGGGGAGGGGAAAATTATCACTGCAGATGACATGACTAGTATACTTAAATCAATTAAACTGCTTGAAATAATTAACTACTTTAGCAAAGTTTCAGGATATAAGGTAAGCTCACATAAATCATCAGCAGTTCTTTATTTGCAAGAAAGTCTAGCAGCAAGAAATAGAGATGTTCCTTTTAAAGTAATTGTAAAAAATAGAAAATACCTGGTAGTCTGCAAAGACAAATGGAGGAACTACATGAACACAATTTTATAAAACACTTTACTCATACAGATCTAAACAAGTAAAAAAATATAAGTTGCTCACAGGTATCTCTGAGCCAATATACTAAAAATAACAATTCTGCCTAAACTAATTTACTTATTCAGTGCCATATCAATCAAAGTACCAAAAAATTATTTGAACTAGAAAAAAAAATAACAATTCACTTTGAAGAACAAAAACACAAGAATATTCAAGGGAATTAGTTTTGTTTTTTAAATACAAAGGAAATTTTTTTTTAAAAATGAAAGACCCTGTTCTCAGAGACTTTGATTATTGAGAGAGACCATTAACCCAATTTATTAGTTACTGCTATCCTGATTAGTAAATAGATGATGCTTAGAATCTTGTCTTTCATTTTACTTTAATTTCTTTTGTAACATTTTAAAACAAAGTTAATATATGACCTGCAGAGATCCTTATATTTAGATTAGTGCCCTTGTTTCTATTTTAGTTTGATGCCACTGGTCTAGTCCAATTTTCTCATTTTACAGTTGAAGAGACTACCCCAGAACGGTGACATGAGTCACCTAGCACCATGTCAAGTAGTATAATGTGACAATGCCAGAATTTAAACCTAATCTTACTTCCGGTGCTTTTTCTACTTTACCAATATATGTGTATTGTTTTATATTTATTGTGTACATATTTCCCCCAGTAAACTTACAAACTCCTTAAGGGACAGGACTGTCTTGTTTTCCTTTTTTTAATCTTCAACATCTAAGCATGGTGCCTGGCATGTGATACTTTAAAAATGTTTGCCAATTACTTCATTACCTGAGCCTCATTTGCCTTATTTTTAAAATTAGTGGGTTAAATTACATGGCCTAAAACCTTTTTTAGCTTTGACATTCTGTAATCTTTTGAAAGCATTCAGAGAAAGAAAGATTTTGAAATTAGTTTTCAATTATGTTTAATAAAGTATAAAAACTGTGCTCCAGCATATTTTGACCAGACAAACTTAGTAGGAAGGAACTTATGTTATAGAGAGTCATATGAACCCCAGATTTTGAGAAGTTCCTCTGCTTTTGGAAAGAGAAAGGTAGATAGAAGGTAGAACAAAGTTTTGAATGATATATTGATGTCCTGCTGAGAAACAAAGCAAAGTTTCACAGACATTGAGAAAATTTTCTTGTTAAAGATTTATTGGAAAATATGCTCAGGAATCAAACATGAAGAAGGCATGGAAGAATCTTCATCCTAAGAAGATAGTGTCCATACTGTTGCAACCAGAAATACATTAAAGCTCAATTCTAAATGAAAGTACTGGTGATAAATTCCATTTAACAATGCTTATTTATGTTGTTTAACTTTTCAAAAATTTTATTTCTTTTTTCCCTCAGTTATCTTGATAAATACCAACACATTTCTGTATATAAAGAAAAATAGTAAAGAGGGGGTTTCTATATGAAATTAAATGTTATATATAATCTTATTTTTAAACTATATTCTAAATTCAATAATCTCAAAGCTTACCTGCTTATATTTCTCTTAATTTTATTTCTGTTCTGTAAGTTTTTTAACTTCTTCAGCATTATGTGCTTTTTTGTCATCTTTAGGGAAGAGTGCACCATTATTCCCTTCACATGCACACAATTTCAGCTCTCAAAAATAAAAACCCTTCTTTGTATCAAATGAGCATAATCAAACAGTCCATGAATTGTCCATTTTAGAAAATGTGTGTGGGGCATCTAAGTGGCTCAGTGGATAAAGCACCAGCCCTGAAGGCAGAAGGACCTGAATTCAAATCTACTGTCAGACACTTAACACTCCCTAGCTGTGTGACCTTGGGCAAGTCACTTAACCCCAATTGCCTCAGCAAAAAAAAAAAAAGAAAAGAAAATGTGTGCTTCATTCTGTACCTTAGTTCATTGTCTCTCTGTGAAGAGATAAGTAGCATTATTCTTTATCAGTCTTTTGGAGTTGTGATTGATTATTGCATTGTTCAGGCTTCTTATGGCTTTCAAAGTTGTTTTTCTTGACAGTGTTATAGTCATTATAGAAATCATTCTCATTTTTGCTCTCTTCCATCTGAATCAATTCATGCAAGTCTTCCCAAATTCTCTGAATCTATCCTATTTGTTTAGCAGTTCCCTGTTGTTTGGATATTCTCTCACAGTGGTAATTATTAACTACAGCAAAAAGTGCCAGTATAATTTTGAATTCCTTCCCTCTTTCTTTGATCCCTTTAGAATATATGCCTTGTTGTGTTAACTGTGTCAAAGAATATGCCCAGTTTAGTCACTTTGGGGGTATAATTCCAGACTGTTTTCCAGAAGACTGGACTAATTTATAACTCTACCAACAATTAGTGTGCCTGGCCTCGTACATCTATGCTGTCTACTTTTTATTGAGTTTTTGTTAGTAAACAGGTATAAGACTTTTCCATTACTTTTACAGTAGACCCAAACAGGAATTTGCAGTTTTTCCATTTTTATACACTCATTTTATAATTAAAGGATCAGGAGAAAAACAGGCAGTTAGTTAAAAAAATATTTAAATAAGGCATCCCATGGAAAAAAGAAAAGAAAAATTTCTATATCAGTTAATTTGATTAATTCCAACATGTGAACAAAACATACAATTAAAGTTAGTTTGACATGTAATAAAGAAGAGAATATGGGTAAATTGGGAGAAAATGCCGAAAAGGCTTAAAGCTTGGTATAAAGAATTTATAATTCAGGGTGTCCCAAAAATCTTATAGCAATTGTAAGCTATTAAAGAACTAAGGTGACATACAGAACAGTCCCTGAAAGATCATTTTGATTGTGGTATTTTGAACAGATGAAAGGGGGGGAAAGTATATGAGAAAATATTGGGAGAGAAAGTTACTGACAGAGAAGATGTAATATGATCCAGAATACTACCTTATATAGTAAACCACCATTTTCCACAAGAAGACCATGTATAAAATGAAGAATATTAATAATTAATTAGACAAACTATCAAAGAAGAGAGATCGAAATTAAATATATGTCCTTAGATGGCTGCACAAGTGTTGATAATAAACATGGTAAAGAAATCTTAATACTCAAAAGCAAATTTTGCCTGGTTAGGTATCTCACATGGATTTGGAATGTTATTGTAATGTTATTGTAGAAATATGTAGATTATTCAAAGGGAATTGTTTCATTGTTCCTAAACTGTGGGCACAGAATGCCCTGTATTCTTGCAGTAATGGGGATGAAGAGAAATGCAGATAGTTTTTTCAAGTCATTAAATAACAGTGTAATAGATAAATCTACCTTCTATAGATAAAATGTTTCCAAATATAGCTATAACATATAAGTACTTTTATTTAAAAATATATTTTATAATTATATTTTAAATTTTATTTATTTATTTATTGCGGAGGCAATTAGGATTAAGTGACTTACTTGTCCAGGGTCACACAGCTAGGAAGTGTCTGCGGGGAGATTTGAACTCAGGTCCTTCTGACTTCAGGACTGGTGCTCTATCCACTGCACCACTTAACTGTCCCCTTAACATTCTGAAATTTTGAAAACTTTTTAGTAGTTGGTGATGCTGCTTTTTTTTTGCCTTGTTTTCCTTAAGTCTATGTCTTTCCTTTTCTGTGACATAAATTGTAACCATGTTCTTATATCCATTAGGATCAGAGGTTTATTGCTCATGATTAGGTTTGAGAATTTTTTGATCATGTGACAAATGAAAAGAAATTTTTTGAGCCTTAGTAAGTTGATGCTTAAAGGGGTTAAATACTATATATATATGCATGCATTTTTGAAAGACTGCCTTTGTTAGAATTTGCAATATAGTAGGAACTGAATTACAGTAGTCAAGAAAGAAGTGGTAAATAAGATTGGAGGAGCACATTTTGATGACAAATCGGCATTCTTGGAGTTCGTATTATATACTAGGCTCTGTGCTAGAGACAGAGTATACAAAGACTAAAATGAGGTAATCCCAGCCTCCAAGGTACTTGCCTTGTATCTGAGAAGATAACATTTAGACGTATAACATTAGTCGGTAAAAGATAAATTGGGGCAGAACAAAGAGATGATAAGAAATTTCATGTAGAAGGTGTTATATGAAGTGAGTTTTGAAGAAAGTTAGGAATTTTACCAGGCAGAAAGTAAGAAATGAATACATTGTTAGCAGGGAAGGGATTTTATGTATATACTGGTGCAAGATATGGAGCTGGATGATGAAGCATCATATACAGGATGTACATGAGGAAAAGAGGAAGCATACTAGTTTGGGTATATTCTAAAATACATATACATAAAATGGAAGGTTAATGATAATAAATGTGGAGAAAAGAGGTTGGAACCTGATTCTGACAGGCATTGAATACTAAAAAGGGTTTTGATTTTTGGTCCTACAAGTCAAAGGCAACATCACTAGAGGTTTTTTGTCAGTGTCATGGTGGATCTGTGTTTTAGGAAAAGTATTTTGGCAGCTGTGTGAAGGATGCATTAGATAAAAGAAAAATGAGACAAACCAAATAATCCAGGTGAGGTGAGAGATTGTGACAATTATGGCATTGTGAATAGAGAAAAGAGAACCAGATACAAGAGCTATTTGTTTAGGAAAAGTCAAAAAAAAAAAAAAAAAACTTGGCACTTGATTAGGTATTTAGGGTGATGGAGAATGTGAAGTTGAGCATGAGTCCTAGAGAAGACTGGATTTCAGGATAGAAACAGCTGTAGTTATATCTATCTGAAGTCAATCTACATAAAATAATTAGATCCTTGGGAATTAGTGAAATCACAGAGAGATCATGTGATGCTTTGTTTCAGGATGGCTTGTTTATTTTCTAGAATCATGAGAATAAAGAAGAAAAGTTTAAAAAATACAAAAACAAAAATATTAAGTTTCAGTGACAAACATCTGAAATATCTATACATTTAAGAAGGCAATCTCAATTAAAATGGATTATTGGCATATATTTTAGCTTGTTATTCATTCATGTCTAATTCTTCATGACCCCATGGACCAAACTATCATGGGATTTTCTTGGCAAAGACACTGGAACGGTTCATCATTTTCTTTTCCAGTGGATTAAAGCAAAACAGAGGTTAAGTAATTTGCCTAGGGTTTCACAGCTATGGAAGTGTCCAAAGCCATTTTGAACTTGGGGTCTTCTTGACTGCAGGCCCAGTACACTTTTCATTTTTTTTGTTTTTGTTTATTTGTTTTTGCTAAGGCAATTGGGGTTAAGTGACTTGCTTAGGGTCACATAGCTAGGAAATATGTCTGAGGCCAGATTTAAAGTCAAATCCTCCTTACTTCAGGTGCTCTATCCACTGCACCACCTAACTGCCCCCCAATACACTTTTCACTATGCCACACCTTTATATTTTAGTACAGTGATACAATTATCTTTCTGGATTGAAATCTGGCCTCAGATATTGATTACCCATGTGACCCTGGGCAAGTCACTTAATCCCATTTGCCTCAGTTCCCCATTTGTAGATTGAGCTGGAAAAGGAAATGACAAACCACTCCAGTATTTTTGCTAAGAATCATAATCAGATGTGATTATGAAGACTTGAAGGGATGAAACAGTAAAGCATTTCCATGCTTTAAAAAAGAACAAAAACAAACAAACAAAAAAACTTAATTGTTACCCAGTAACTTTTAATATGACTTTTATTTTCCTTAATGAATTTAGTGCTTGAAGAAATTTGCTTCTACAGGTGAATTCATAAGCATTCTTTTGTTGAATAACAGGTAACATATAATGCCACAGTTGGTTTCCTCTATTTGTTTTTATCTATAAGATAAGAAAACTTATAAGAAAACTAGTGTTGAATGAACTAAATCTCTTTATACTTTGGCTTCTTAGGTGAGTTTTGGTTCCATTGTTAGTTCTACTTGTCCTTTTACGTGGCTTTAGAGGTTTTGTGGCAAACATCTGTAATTCTAGCTGATGAGAGAAGCTGAGCCTGGTGAATCAGTTGAGTTCAGGAGTTGGACATGTTTTATATAGCTTGACGCTAATACAGTAAAATCATTTTGGTCCTCTTCTGAAACAAAGACAGCAATTAGGATTAGCTCCTTGAGTGGCTACTATACTCCCAGATTGTATGAGATAGAGAAATTGAGTATCAAATTAAATCAAAGGAATTCTTTTTGGAAGTTCGTGAGATATGAGTCCTAAATAAATAAATAAATAAATACATAGTATCACCTGATGGGCCAGGAGGTATCCATATTTTGAAATTGATAATCTGTAGATGTTGGATTCTTGATTGGATAAAACCTTGGAACATTGGAAGCTTACTAAATAAGAACTGTAACATCTCAGAAGTGATTGGATTATTTGCTCAGGAAAAAAAATAAGTGGATGAATACTGCCTATTGTTCAGACTATGATACTCAGTAGAATGGTCAGCACACCCATCAAGTACATGAACATGACAGACACAATGCAGTTTCAGGGCACAAATGAATAGGATAGACTGGATTTCACTTGGGACTTTGTGGTAATTTAAAAAAAAACTTCTGGCTTCTCCCTTTTTTTCTTAATACCAGTATTTTAAGTATATACATGTATATATTTATAATTGTCCAGGTACATGTTTATTTTGATATGTGCGCATGTATGTACACACATGTACTTAGACATGGGTATACACACACATCAGATGTGACATTTATTATTGAGGTTGTTAATGCAGTGCATGAAAATGAAGTGGCAAATGATTTCCTTCAATAATAATCTCATTTAATATCTTCAACATAGCATATAGTTTCCAAAATAAGTCGTAAAATAGTAGATGTTTGGATTTTAAAACTTTATATATAACTGCACTAATAATTGTTATTTGCGAACCCGCCTTTGTCTTTTTTTCTAGAATATCATATTTTAAATTGTAACTCATTTTATAATTATCATTGTGACTTTAGGCTAATTACTTTAATGTTAATAAACTTGTTACTCCCTCTTATCTCCTGTGTCAAATTCAAACAAACTCCTTTTTGGCATCTAAAACCTTTTAAACCTGGTTCTAGCCAACTTACCAGCCTTTATTCCCTTTTAAATAGTTTCTGATTTATCCACATAGATTTTATTTTCATAGTATATTTATATGTTTGCATATTGCCCCCTCCATTATAGTATAAGCCCTTTGAAAACAGAATATATGTTTTGCCTCATTTTGGATCTCCAGCATTTAGCACAGTAACTGGTACATAATAGATGGTTAATAAATATTGATTGATTGATTAATCTCCCTTCTCTTTGTTCTTGTCCAGATTCTTGGAATGCACTTCTCTTACCTTCATTGTCTAGAATTCCATTTTCTTCAAAGTTCAACTCCTAGCCAAATTGCTCAGTATTGTAGGACAAGGAGTCAAGAACACCTAAATTCAAATTTTGTCTTAGACACTTATTTGCTATTAGCCCTATGACCTTAGGCAATTTATTTAAATTCTCTATTATTCCCTTTCTCTATTTCTAAAATGGGATAATAATATCACCTACCTCAAAGAGTTGTTTTGAGGATCAAAGGAGTTAACCTATAAAGGGATTTGCAAACCTTAAATTGCCATATAAATACTAGCTGCTATTATTATTTGCTCATGTTTAGTCCTTTTCCTAATCTCAGTTTCTATTACCTTTCTCCACAGTTAGTTTGTATATATATATATTGTATATAATTTTGCATATATAGTGTTCTCTCCAGAGAAAATAAAATCTCTTTAAGCAAGAACTTTTTGATTTTTTTTTGTATCTCCTGTGTTTACATACATGAGATGCTTATTTTTTATTTTATTTTTATATGATTTTTAAGTAAGTGCTAATTTAAAGACTACTGGAGTGTCAGGGTAATCATGAAAGGCATGATGGAAAAAAATGGGACTTAGTGTGGACTTTAAAGTCACACATAATGAATATGGTGCAATGGCTCCTGCTCTTGGAACTATAGAATTTTTGCAAAGGTTTCATCTTACTAAGTGATACATTCTGTGGACTTGGCATATAAATTGGATTTGTGGTTGAAGTAATGTAGGAAACAGTCATCATAGTTGTTTCCCCTCCCCTCCTTACATCCCTCTCCTTTCCTTCCTCTTCCCCCCCCACCCCCCAGTAAACTTCAGTGTCTTCCTGTTGACTCCAGGTACAAATACAAAATGCTGTTTGTCATTCAGAGATCTTTATAACCTAACCCTCCTACCTTTCCAGTTTTCTTATACCTCATTTCACAATGATTTCACTCTTTGATCCAGAATAAGCTATTTTCTTTGGCCTGGAATGCTTTCCCTTCTCACATCTATTTGTTGACTTCCCGGTCTTCCTTTAAGTCCCAATTAAAGTTCCATCTTTTACTGAGAGCTTTCCTCAGCGCTATCTTAATTCTCATTCCTTTTCTCCAATAATTATTTTCTATTTATTCTCTTAGTAGCTTGCTTTTGATATATTGTTTTGCATGTAGTCTCCCCTATTAGAGTGTAAGCTCCTTCGTGGAAGGAATTATTATTATTTTTTATATTCCCAGTGCTTTAGCACAGTGCTTTGTACATAATGGGTGCTTAATAAATATTGATTGATAGGGGCAGCTAGGTGGCCCAGTGGATAGAGCACCAGCCCTGAAGTCAGGAGGACCTGAGTTCATATCTGGTCTCAGATACTTAACATTCCCTTGCTGTGTGACCCTGGGCAAGTCACTTAACCCCAATTGCCTCAGCAAAATAAATATTGATTGATAGATGAGAAAACTTTTGTTACAGATACAAGCCTGTACCTTCTCTGTAATTTATAGTCTTAAACTTAGGGCACTAAGACATTAAGTGATTTGCCCACGGTCTAACAGGCAGCTTGTGTCAAAAGCAGAACTAAATCTGTCACTAAGCAAATTTCAAATTGAAAGAGGAGACATATTACTGGGGCATGGTAGAGAAGGAATATCCTGTGGAGATGAGAGAGCAGAACAAAGGTTCTGTGAAAAAACAGCCAATCAGTTGTGAGAAGTTGTCCAGAAAAACTTTTGAGATTTCTGGCTAAAAAAATTTCTGTGGCATGGTAGAAAAAAAGTCCTGTAGAGATGAATCAATTTGTTCAGCCTCAGGGGAGATGAAGGTCTTCTTGGCTCTAGGCCCATTTTCTAGCTGTTATACCATGTTGCTCTTAGGGAGCGTAGAAATAGAAGTGAAAAGATGGAATTTAAAGAAAATAGTAAAGGAAGAACTGACAGAATTTGGTTACAGAGAGTCTCCATGGTACTTTAATATTGTCTTAGTTTATCCTCACAGTGTCCTTTCCAAGTAGGTAGAGTAAGCATTTTTGACCTCCTACTTCACATATTGAATTCTAAACTATGCAACAATAGTTTGCAAAGGGAGTAAGGGGGAACTAACACTTAGAAAGGCAGTGACTTTTTCTTGAATCGCCTTATAATTTAGTAACAGGTAAAGTTGTCTGTGCTTGAGGAAGAATTGTGAATCAGTGAATCTAACCTAGGAAGATGTTCCTATGATAACTGTATTCTTTCAAAAATTAAAGCAATAAGAAACACAGAAAGTTAAGCACTTTAGTAATAAATGACACATTAAAAATGATTTTTGAATAGACAATTATCATTTCTCATTTTATGAAGAACAATGGTAATTATTTGATTAAGGCTACTAAATATGATAGTATTAATATTCATGTTCCATTTTCATCTGAAGAACCATGAGGAAAAATAATTTTGTTTTTCACATCAGCTAATCAGATAAAAGATTGTAATTATTGATTGTTGTATGCAAAAGAGCAACACATGAACCAAGTCCATAAAATAGATTAGTTTTCTATTATTTTTCTTATTAGCATTGTAAATACTATTACCAAAAAAAAGTAATATTTTAAAATAAAGCATTGATTTGCTTGTGGTTTTTTGTTTGTTTTATTCCTATTCTTCCACTGTTCTTATCATAGTATTTATAATATTGAGTTAACTTTTTTTTTTTTTTTCCTCTTAAGCTTTTCCCTGATGCAATTGGGGTTAAGTCATTTGCCCAGGGTCATGCATCTAGGAAGTATTAAGAGTCTAAGGTCGGTTTAGAACTTGGGTCCTCCTGACTTCAAGGCTGGCACTGTAGCCATTGCACCATGTAGCTGCCCCATCTCTTAAACTTATTTAAAAACAAAACAAAACTTGTCCCTCAATATTCATTTATTTTCCGAATACCTGTAAAAATAATTTTCAGCACTTTTATAAGACTTTGGGTTCCAAGTTTTTTCTTCTCCCATTCCTTACCTCCCTTCTCCCTAAAACAGCAAGCAATCTGATAAAGGTCATACAGGCACAATCGTTTTAAATATATTTCCATATTTGTCATATTGTGAAAGAAAAATCAGATCAAAAAGGGGGGGCATAAGAAAAGGGGCAGCTAGGTGGCATAGTGGATGGAGCACTAGCCCTGAAATCAGGAGGGCCTGAGTTCAAATTTGGCACTTCTAGCTATGTAACTTTGGGCAAGTCACTTAAAGCCAATTGCCTCAGCCAAAAAACGGAAGGGAAGGGAAGGGAAGGGAAGGGAAGGGAAGGGAAGGGAAGGGAAGGGGAGGGGAGGGGAGGGGAGGGGAGGGGAGGG
>JAJPUD010006212.1:75560-111563 GCA_023553655.1 Myrmecobius fasciatus
AGAGAGAGAGAGAGAGAGAGAGAGAGAGAGAGAGAGAGAGAGAGAGACACTACATATAAAAATTATGCCCTTAAAGGTGACTTGCCTTCATTATTTTCTAGGGATGTCCATGCAGTTTGTCTGTGGGATGATAAAGGCCCTGCAAAAATCCATCAAGCTTTGAAAGAAGATATACTTGATTTTATTAAACAAGCACAGGCAGTGAGTCTTTGAAAGTTAATTTAAAATCTTTTTATGATATAGTTGGTTTTTTAAAATTAGTATTTTGCTTTCAGTGAAGATTGGTTGTGGTACATAATGTACCATGTTTAGTAGATTGTTTGAGAATTCAACAGGTCTTTAAAATTTTGTACTGAAAATACTTTTCCTTAATATATTTATTACTGCTTTGCTAATTTAATATTAAATGATGTTCTTGCCCCAACAAGATTGTCATTTTGATGCTATATCTAGTAACTATAGGTGTGTCGATTATGGGCCCTCTTATGAGACTTTCACCCATAGATAGCAGAATTTTTTTTTTTTTCTATGCCAGAGTCCTTAATCCATTGGGAAATGTTTAAGCTACATTTTTTTTCTTGCTACTGAGTCTAAAGTTCAAGTGTTGTAGTAAAGTAAAGCTTACCTGTTACGAAAACCTCGAACAGATAACTAGTTTTCAGTTACTTGGGAATTTAGCTGTTTACTTCATTTTAGCAAATATTTGTCATATTGACTATATCTATTAGGGTTTTTTGTTCTTCCTCACTATTGCTTACCTTTTATCCATTTCATTCTGTATCACTATCTTTTAGAAGGTGACAGGAAATTCAGTGAACCCAAATAAACCAGATTATTTGCTTGCTGAAAGCTCTTGTAAATTGATTGGTAGAAGAAGATTGAAACTCATGACTGAAATTGATTTTTGGATTATTAGGGGTTTTAAGTTATTCTTGCTTTCTCTTTATTAATCAAGAAACCACTGAATTTTAGTTGTTTTTTTTTCCTGACATGGATGCTGTTAATTCCAAAGAAACAAAAAGAAGTAAAGGAAAAGATTCTTGTACTGTATCCAAGCTTACCAGATTCTAATGATTTATTCAAAAAGTTTGAATCTGAAGAAATTAATGAGTCCTGAATTTTTTCCTGTCTTATGGGCCAAGGTACTGCTCTAGAAACAGAGTGTATTGATAATTGACTTCTGTATAAATGTATATTTTTATATTTCTCAAAACTATTAGTACCTAAACTTCTTTGAAAATAAAAATTGAAGTAAAATGTTAATATCTCAATATTGTATCAATTATCATACCTCTCAAGCACTGTTTTTATATTAATTTAAAAGATCTCCAAGATTTTACTTTATATATTATTAATTTTGGAAGTCATAGAAAACTGGTGTCTCTGATCTTTTGATGAAATTTTAAATGTCACTAATTTGCCCGTGATAGTAACATTCAAACAAACTATTAAAAGTTGTAAACTTAGTGAATTAATTCCTTAATAGTTTTGTGTCTTTGCATATCAGTGTTTTTGTTTACACATCGAGTCTTTATTCTGGGTTAAAGCTGTATGGCAGCTAATATCTTGGTTAGGAATCATAGCATTATGTGTAGACTTTCTTTAGGATATTGAATGTTTTATTACTTGTTTGCTTTTTCACTTAATAGTATTTTATTTTTTCTAGTTACATGTATAGTTTCAACATTCACTTTTGTAAGATTTTGAGTTGCAAATTTTTTCTCCTCTTTTTTCCCTCCCACCTTCCTCCTCAAGACAGCAAGCAATCTGATATAGATTATATATGTATAGTCATTTTAAACATATTTCCATATTAGTCATGTTGTGAAAGAAAAATCAAAACAAAGAAAAAAATCATGTGAAAGAAAAAACAAAAAAGATAAAAACTACATGCTTTGATCCCCATTCAGATTCATAGTTCTTTCTCTGAATGAGGATTACATTTTCCAAACCAATTCTTTTGGAAATGTCTTGGGATCATTGTATTACTGAGAAGAGCTAAGTCTATGATAGTTGTGAATGTTTTATTGTTAACACATCTTAATCAAAAGCTTTGTTTCAATACACATTTTTTCTAAATGTAATTTGAAATTTTATAGAAAAGTATTCATGGGTTTTTTTTTGTTTTTGTTTTTTTAATTTTAAATTTGTGACTTTTGGTAAAGTTGAATTGTACTTTTTAAAGTGAAGGAAATTCATTTGTTAATGCATAAAAATAAATTGAAAATATCATTTACTATATTTTTAACATTTGATAAAATCTATGCTGAACAATATATGTGAAATCCAGATAGTGAAGTATATTATGTCTCTCTGTCACATAGTCAAAAGTTGAGAATTTACTTTGATATTCTTCAGCTTAGGATGTGTGGTAACCCACAGTGTTGAATTGAAGATAGAATCTAATGTATTTAATTCGTAATTTAAATGCTAGAGACATAAACATAGATACAACCCTTGAAATTTTTTTAAACTGTTAGTATAGCTGTTTGGGAGATCAATACCAGTTTAATTGGAAATACAAAATTAACTTCATTTTAAAGTCATTTTGTTCTTTTAGTGTTGATTGTATATGTTCTTTTTACCTGGAATTGTTTTTTTTTCTTTCAGAGAGTACTGAGCCATCAGGATGATACAGCACTGCTAAAAGCATATATTGTAGAGTGGAGAAAATTTTTTACTCAATGTGATATCTTACCCAAACCATTTTGTCAGCTAGAAATTACATTAATGGGCAAGCAGGGCAGCAACAAAAAATCGAATGTGGAAGATAGTATTGTTAGAAAGGTAGGTAAAGTTGCCTCACTGTCCCACTGTCCTGTCACATAGTAGCTTTAGATCAATTTTTTCCCCTTTGGATTCATATTCTGTCTTCAATCCTTGCTGATTCTCACCTGAAAAAAAAAAGTTTTTTTTTTTTTTTTTTTTTTTCCTTATTAACTTCACAGGTCTTGCTTTAGCTTCAACATATTTTTCAGGTTATCTGTTACCAAATTTTGACTAAATTCATGTTTCTCATTCATTTCCTTCAGACATCACTACCTACTTCTTACATTTCCCTTTCCTCTGTTTTCCTCTTTTTCTGCAGGCATTATTATTCCATTTCATAATTTCAGTGCTTGTATTTTATTTTTGTATTACTTTCTGTAATCTGACCACTTTCCCTCCTTCATGTTACTCTTCTTTTCTATTGCATTTAATTCCTAACTTTAATTTTCATTGACCTGATGTTACTTTTGAGTTTCCTCATTATTTGTAAATTTAGCTTCTACTATACTGTTTTAAACTTAAAGATGTTAAATCATTTCATGTGTGTTTTGTATTCCTGACTAAATTTTAAATTCTTTTTGGGGCAAGGGAGCTGTGCAAGCAATTAATTTTCTTCTTGGTGTGTAATGCCTATACCTTCTGGTGAAAAGAAAGTTTTAGGCTGGGAATGAAAGGACTTTGACTTCATTCCTTGTTTTATAATTCTATATGTGACTGTACCCAAATCATATTAACTTCTTTGGGTCCATTTCCTCATCTGTCAAATATGATCATATCCCAATTTATTGGAAATAGATTTGATAGCACATTGAAAAGTTAGTATGATAGAATGTAAGATATCATTTGTTCTTATTATAGTTATAACTGTTGAATGAATTCACTCTCCCTCTCATCTTCTTTTCACATTAAGATTTGTTGAGCATGTCATTTAAACTTACTGCTTTCAGTTTGGTTCATTTATATTCATATTACCTTACATCTATTTAGTTTCAAGTTTTGCAGTATGTTCTTGGTTTTAAAAACCAGTGACCTTTTCTATCAGTCAATCAGTAGTGTATTAGTAAGCATTTATTAAGTGACTGCTATGTATCGGGCAATAGGAATATAAAAGAGAGAAAGAGGGAGCAAAAAAGAGGCAAAAAACAATCCGGCCCTCAGGAAGTTTACAATTTACAGTTGGTGTAGACAACATTCAAACAGATGTATATAAAAACTAGGTACAGGTTATATAAGAAATAATTTCTCTATCTTAATTTTACGCAGCTTCTAAAACTAGGTTAGGATTTGGGGGAGTGCCACAGAGAATGCTATATATTAGCTTTTTGTGTTTGAGGCAATTGGTGTTAAGCGACTTGCTTAGGGTCACAGAGCTAGTGAGTGATAAATGTGCGAGATTAAATTTGAATTATGATCTTCCTGACTTCTGGGCTAGTGCTTTGTCAATTGCACCATCTAGCTGCCTCAAATATTAGCTTTTAACAAGTTTTCTAACAGTAGTGATGCTCACAGCAGTGAACAGTGGACCATATATAAATAATGTTAGCTTCATGGATCTTTTTTTTTTTTTTTTTTTTTTTTGCCTTTTGCTGAGGCAATTGAGGTTAAGTGACTTGCCCAGGGTCACACAGCTAGAGAATGTTAAGTGTCTGAGACCAGATTTGAACTCAGGTCTTCCTGACTTCAGGGCTGGTGCTCTATCCACTGTGCCACCTAGCTGCCCCAGCTTCATGGATCTTACCATTCCTTGGATCCTTCCTTCATTTTCTCAAAATCTATGTAGTTCCAAAGGATACTAGAGCAGTGAATATTCAAATAGCTCTTTTATTCTTAGCATACCTAAAAAGTGAACTCTGAACTTGACAGATTTAGGGGTATGGGGAAGCTGTAAATTTTAAAAAATGAGAACGATTTCTGTGAATTCTCTTTTCCTTCCTGAATTTATCTTAAATTGCATTTCCATGGTAATGTCCTATCCTCTGTCATTTCTTTAATATTTCTACTTTACTTTTTTCTTGGATTATAGGCATCTCTTGGGACCTTAATAATGAGCAACTAACTATATAGCATTTGTGTTTTAGATGCTTTTGATTTGTAGTTTGCATTCTTTTGATAAATATGTGTATATGTGATCTAATTAGGTTAACAATAAAGTTGGATTCAGTTTCCAGGGCCTCATATTTAATATGTCTTCGTATCTAAATATATTCTATCTTATTTGTCTATGATAGAACAAAGTATTTATATAGTATTGAACAGGCAGCATATTTACCTATATTTTATCATCCTCTGTTTCCTCTAAGTTGGAAATAGGGGATGATACTATTTTTTTTTATTAAAAGCTTTTTATTTACAAAACATGAGTGATTTTTCTACATTGACCTTTGCAAAAAACTTTTTTTTTTTGTTCTAAGCTTTTCCCTTCCTTCCCCCTACCCCCCACCCCTAGATGACAGGTAATCTAATACATGCTAAATATGATAAATTATATGACAAATCCAATATATGTATACATATCTATACAGTTATCTTACTGCACATGAAACATCAGATCTAGTAAGAGAGAAGAACAAAAAAACAACCTAAGAAGGAAAACAAAATGCATGGAAATATTCACAGAAAGCTTTAAAATGCTGTGTTGTGGTTCACACTCAGTTCCCACAGGCCTCTCTCTGGACGTATATGACTATCTTCATCGCTAAACAACAGGAACTGGTTTGAATCACATCATTGTTGAAGAGAACCATGTCTATCAGAATTGATCATCTCATATAGTCTTGTTGCTGTGTATAATGTTCTTCTGGTTCTGCTGATTTCACTCAACAGATGATACTATTTTTAATAGAAAGTCTAAACAAAGGAACCTTATAACTATGAAGGCGGATATATTTTTGCTTGCCTTATAGTAATTGGGAAAAAGGGGTAAGGGGCAATATGTCTCTACAGAAGCAATTACTTGACCTCACAACTCAGTTTCCTCCCTGCATATTCCTCGGGGACCTTTGGCACTAGCAGTTAGAATTTGACCTGTCTCCAGTTCTCTAGCTTGCATTTATATATTGCTTCTTAGAAAATCCACGTTGAATGGAATGGATAAGCATACTTGCAGCTTCATTCAATGGTGAGTGTGCCTATGAAGATTTAGTTTACCCATGAATCAGTTTTCATTGTAGTTATAGGGGAAAAAAACAGCAGAATTTTATTTCAATCAAAATTCAGTTGACATAGGATATAGAGTTTAGAAAATCTAAGATATTGTAGTTATAAATCTTGATGGACACCAGAAATTCTAATTGATATCTAAGGAAGAGCTCAGAATGGAAGAATTGTGTTTTCAAAAATAAAAAAATTTGTCATCAAATTAGCCTCATGTTCATTTGCTGATTAGGATTATTATTCTCTTGATTAATTTATTCAGCGCTTAATGTATTTCAAAATGCTTTCACATTTATCTGTCTCATTTAGTCCTCAGGCCTACCTTATGAGATGGATAACTATGTGATAATCCCTTATTTTTGATGTGTAGAAACTGAAATAGAAATGGACAAAGTGATTTTATCAAGGTACAAAACTTATTAAAAACAGTACTGGTACTGGGACATAAGTTTCTTAGTTCATAAAGCTATGCCTTTTTGTCAATAGCATTATTGGCAGAGTTTTTAAAAATTACTTAATATTAGTATTCTGACATAAGAATAACTAGTTCTGCCCTTTTTAGGCAAAAACAATCTTATAATAAAAGAAAAATAACTAACTTTTAAAAAGCTTTGTTTAAGTTAACAAATCTTTATTTACCCCTATCTTTTCTGTGTGCACAAATTAAAAACAAACAAAAAACCCCACCCAATGCCCTCATAATCAATATGCAAGTTAAGGAAAATAAGTACATGCCTTGACCATATAAAAATATATGTGTGTGTATGTATACACACACATATATATATATAATTTTCTTGTTTTTATTTATTTATCTATTTTTTACTAAAAAGGACTAGCATGCTTAAGTTATGATTATTGGTAGGAAAAAAAGATTGATATTTTAAGAAACTAAAAGAGCTGAATACTTTGTTATTGAGATGTAAAATGTTGATTTTTGAGTTGGAATTGGCAAACTATTAGTGAGAATCATCATTCAACTTGAAAGATTTAATTAAAATGTATTAAATTCTGTAGTAGCCATTAGTAACATGTTCTTAATACCAATTTAAATAATTTTGGTTTGCAGAAATCCATATTCAATTGTGAAAACATTAGAAAAAAAGAAAAATATTTTAAGGATTTTTTTGTACTAAAATATTCCTGTAAATTACTTGATTTGGGAATTTTTGTTATGTCTTTTCCCACTAAATTATATCTGTATTCCTCACTAGAATTTTTTTTAAAGACAAGTGATATACTTTTATGTTTTGAGAACTTACAAACATGGTATTACTTTATTAGGGGTAATAAAATGTATATTTTGAGCAATTGACCAACGAGATTAGGTAAGATTTTGGAAAACTCACCTGACTTGAAACATAAAAGTTGATATTTTAGTATTCAAATGAATGGAGACTGAAAGATGGGTAAATAATTGATTTTTTTTTGTAGTCATCGCCCATTTTATATATCTGCTGTAAATATAAATTTATATTAAGTGGATTTTATTTTCTTTTTTATGTAGCTTATGCTTGATACATGGAATGAGTCAATCTTTTCAAATATAAAGAATAGACTCCAGGACAGTGCAATGAAGCTAGTCCATGCAGAGAGATTAGGAGAAGCTTTCGATTCTCAGCTGGTGATTGGAGTAAGAGAATCCTATGGTAAGTTTTAATTCTGTGATGTTAGTTATGCTTTCTTTTTGGAAACTGACATTTTGTGGGGCAGAACTTTTTGTCAGTAAGCACAATGTATGTACCATTGGTGATAGATCAGAGGTGGATCTGTTCATTTTGTGTGTGTGTGTGTGTATAGATAGATATCTATATCTATTTGTAGATATAGATATGGTGGGGGGTGTATATATGTACTATATATCAGCATAATTGCTTTCATTATAATTCTGGGTGCTTTTTTTTATTCATTTAAAAATACTTTCAGAAGAGTTTATTCATAGGCACCATTAAATTGTAAAAAGGGTCCATGCCACACAGAAAACAGAAAACTCAAGAACTTTTGTGCTAGATAAGTCAATGAAAAGGCAGTTAAAGTATTCATTATATTATATTTACAGCATACTGAGCCCTAGAGAGACAAATGTTTATATCAAGGTGCTTACATTCAAATGGTATAGAAACAGAATACATAGATTTCAATCACAGGTCAGATGAAAATGACTCTTAGGTACAGCAGCTAAGTTATTGTATCTTTCTCAATCAATGTCTTTCCACATAAAAAAATTAAACTTGTTTTTGATGAACAGTTTGACAGGGTTAAAGATTTTGCCAGTAAGAATTTTCTTTTTTGACTCTTCAGTGGCAGTGGTTGCTGAGGAGGCAGGGGCTGCAGCATATTCAAAAGTTTCCAGGTCACATTGGCATAGTACCTAAGATGTCTTTGGGAACTACACTAAAAGAACTAGTGATCTGGTGGTTGCTGCAACTCCCAGTTTCTTTGGCCTGTTGGCAGCAGATGATTGATTATTGGTTGATCATGGTATTAGTGATTAAGAAGGTGATTTCAATATGCCTTTAAAAAAAAAAAGAGCTTATTTGTTCACTGCATTTAATACTTTCTTCTTGGCATTTAAGGTATACATTTCTGTATTTCTTAATAGATATACCTGTTAGGTCAATTTAAATAAGAGCAGTCACCTAACAAATAACTTTTCCATTTTTGTTTAAGTTTGGGAAATGTGCTAATTCCTTTGAGAATTTATATTCCTAAAATTCCAAACCAACAGCTAATGGTAATTTTCTCATCTCTGGCATTCTCTTAGGCAACCAAGGGACTCTGAATCTTCCCTCTTGCTTGACCCTCACATCCAATTAATTATCACATTCTTTTGATACCCACTTTCTAGTCCCGTGCTTACAATCCTGGTTCAAGCTTCTTTTCTTTCATTCTTAGAATATAGAAATAGTTTCGCTGCCCAGTTTCTTTTTTTGTGTGTGTTCCCTTTCTTATATAAATCTACCATGTATTCTGATACTATGTTTTCCTTTTTAAAAAAATGCTTTTTGTATGTCACTCTGTTCAAATTTTTCAGTAATTCTTCACTATCAAGTTCAGTCTTTATCACTTAAAATTCAAGGTTTTATACAGTATAGCTTGAGTGTGACACAGGAGAAAGATTACTGTGTGTGGAATCTGATGTCCACAGTTTAAATCCTTTTTTTTTCTGACAGGGCAAATCATATAACCTTCCTGGGCCTTCATTCTCTCCTTTATAAAAAGAAAGGTTTAGAGCAGATAGCCTCCAATGTTCCTTTCATTTCTAGATATATAATTATGAATTCTATAATCCTACCTGCATATAATATGAAAATCTTATAACCCTCTACTCCCCATAAGGACTCTATCCTTCAACCACCACTTTCTATGCATAACCTGTTCTTTTGTGTTTCTTATACTTTTCCAACTGTTTTTTCCCACTGCCCCAATTCAATAAGTCTATTATATAACATTTTCCTCAAATACCATAGCTGGAAACAATCTCTTCTCTCCTCCAGACTGCTAGAATGCTTTATTGTCTGTACCATGCACATCTTTGCCATCTTATATTATCTTTTTATACATTTGTGCCTCTTCTTCCCAACTAAATTATGTGATTCAGATAGAAAGAATTTATATTGTTCTTGGCACTGTATCTAGAGACATTGTATGTGGCACTTAAAATTTTGTGGTCTTAGTTTTCTTTTCAAGTCTACATATTTTGTATTATTATTTAATTAAAATATTTTATGAATCATATCATAACTGGAGTGAAATTTTTTTCTGGGTTTGTTTTTTTGTTGTTGTTTTTTTTTCTTCAGTTAATCTCTGTTCAAATCCAGAGGATAAGCTTCAGATTTACCGAGACAATTTTGAAAAGGCATACTTGGATTCGACAGAAAGATTTTATAGAACACAGGCCCCTTCTTATTTACAACAAAATGGTGTACAGAACTATATGAAATATGTAAGTCAGAACTTACCTCATGAGATAATTATCGCTGTGCTTTTTCTCTTCTTAAAATGATTGTCATTTTGCTTTTGGACAGGCAGATGCTAAATTAAAAGAAGAAGAAAAAAGAGCACTTCGGTATTTAGAAACAAGGCGAGAATGTAACTCTGTAGAAGCAGTAAGTATTTTTTGCAAATCAATATGCTGTAGAATTGGTTGATTATGCTATGTTAAGTAGGTTAATTTGATCAGTTATTTTGTATTGTATTTTATAAAATCTCATTTAGAGATTAGTCCTTAAAGTGGCATTTATGTCCCCCAAGCCACCCACTATCTTCACTATATTCAAATTTATCATTTAATCCAGATTCTAATGACTGTTACCTGTCAACACCCAAGACACTGTCCTCAACAAGTTTAATCCTAGCTTGACAGTTTTTCTCCCCGTCCCAATACCTCCTCTCATTCTAGTGAACTTCAATATACACATTGATGTTCCCTCCATTGTCCTAATCTGCTCAATTCCCATACTTTTCCAGTCTATTTCAACTACACTCGGGGATGGATCATACTCTGATCTTGTCTTTTCCCACTCACATGTTCATGAATTCTTAAATTCCTTTATATGATCATAATCAAATGTTACCATTCCATCTTTACAATCCTTGACCCTATTCTTTGCCCTCATTCTGACCTCCAAGCCCTCCAACCCTAGTTTTTTCTCAGGCTGTTGTTCTTGTTTTGTGTTGTTCTCCCTTACTTCTTGGTAAGTCAATTAAACCCATACTATTTTCTACAATCAAATGCCTTTCGCTTTTGTTCTGTTGACAGTTATTCCTTTCCATTGCCTAATTTTAGATTATTTTCATTCCCCTCAGCTCCTATTTGCATGCTGCCAAATTGAACTGTAGAAAAATCATGAGGCTGACTATTGACTAGACCCTCACTGCAGTCATTTCATACTTCCCTAGTAAATTCTTTATCCCCCTCACCACAGCACTTACTCTAAATCTTTTCATCCATCATCAGGCATCCTTTCCTCCATGTCTTCTCACTTTGTACTTTATTGAAAAAATCAAAGCCATTCTACAAGAACTTTCTCTTCTTCTCTCTTCACCTTACATCACTCACTTATCTTCACCCACTCTCCTCCATTCTGTCTAATGGCCCTTTTCCCCGAGGCAAAATCTCCATTACATGTACCCTTAATTTTATGCCTTCACATCTTCTCCAACAAATTGTTCCCTTTCTCATCCTCATTCTTACTCTAATTTTCAGTTTCTATATCTACTGGCCATTTCCTTTCTGCCTAGAAACATGCTCATATCTTTCCCATCCCCTTAAAAGTCCCTCACCTGATAAACTGATATCTTTCTTCTCCTTTATGGTCAAATTCCTTGAATGAGAAGTACGACCATTTTCTTTCACTTGCTTATAAATTCTGCAATCTGGATTCTGACTTCATCATTCAACTGAAATTCCCTTGCTCTCTCCAAAATTACCAGTAATTTCTTAATTGCTAATTTTTTCTGGCTTCATCTTCATCCTTCTTGATCTATGTATGCATAGCCTTCAACATTATCAATTACTCTCTTCTTCTGGATTCTCTCTCCTCATTAGTTTTTTATTATGACGTTGCCTTCATCCTGACTTTCTTACTTGTACAATTGCTTCTTCTTAGCCACCTTTGTAACCAGATCTTACCCACTAACTGTAGATATCTGCCAAGTTTCTATCCTGGTTCCCTTCCATTTCGTCTCTATATTATCTCACTTGGAAATTCCATCAGCTCTGGTGGATTATCTTTATATGCAAATGATTCCCATATGCACTAATCTCTTTTGAGCTGTCTTTTGTGCATCTTGAACTATATCCCATTGACAATGCAAACTCAAAACATAACTTATAAAATATTTCCTCAAATCTTCCATTCTTCCTAACTTTGTTATTATGGTTAAGAATACTGTTATCCTGCTAATCACCAAGGCACACAATTTTAGTATTGTTCTCAATTCCTTATTTTCACTCCACATATTCAATCTATCATCAAATTTTATTGTTTCTGTTTTCATAATATTTCATATATACATCCTTTTCTTACCTCTGACACTGTCATCCACTTAGTACAGGTATTTATTACCTCACACCTCTTGCAGTAATCTACTAATTGGTTTCCCCATCTCAAATCTCACTTCGGTTTATCTTCCACTTCGTTGTCAAAGAGATTTTCCTGAAGTGCAAGATTTTCTATCCTATCTCACCTCAAACTCTGGTGACTCCCTTATTAACCTCTAGGATGAAATATAAAATGCTTTATTTGATATTTAAAATCCTTTACAACCTTGCCCCTTTTTACCTATCCATTCTTCTTACATTTCATTACCCTACAATATGAAATTATATTGTAGGTTCCTCTAAACTTCTTGCATTCCTTACACATGACTCTCATTCCTCTATTTCATGTGTTTGGAGCGGCTATTTCCCTTTTCTAGAGTGTTGCCTTCTCACTCCTGCTTCTGATTACTACTGGTCCTTCAAGACCAAATTCAAATCCTAGATTCTACAGAAAGCCTTTCCTGTTATTAGGCCTTTCCTCTGAGATTACCTTCTGTTTGCTTTGTATATATCTTATTTGTATATTGTCTTTCCCATTAAATTGCAAATTCCTTGAGGGCAGGAACCATGTTTTTTCCTTTCTTTTATCTGCAGTGCTTAGCACTGTGCTTGAAATATAAGAAGTGCTTTCTCTTTGACTGAAGAAATTATTTTTATTCATCTAATATTTAATTTCAGCTCCTAAGAGAATTTCTGAGCTATCACAGAAGATAGTTATAGTGCAAAAATATAAAAAGGCCATCTTTGATAATCTAATTACAAGTAATTCATTATTGTGATTAAAAAAAAAACTTAAAATACTAAGTCAGTTTATTTTGAAATTAGATCTATTTGCACATATTTAACCTATATCAGATTGCTTGCGGTCTTGGGGAGGAGGAAAGGCAAGAAAGGGAGAGAGAAGAATTTGGAATACTAAATCTTACAAAAATGAATGTTGAAAACTATCTTCACGTTTATTTGGAAAAATAAAATTCTGTTGAAAAAACAATTAGATCCAGCCTTTATTAAAATTGGATTATTCTGTTTCATGATTGAAGACTATGAAATCCTATAATTATTTTCTTTTTTCATTTGATTTGGATTTGAAATAACTTCAGAATGATAAGGTTAATAGAGGAAAACCTTTGTGTTTGTCTTTTAATCTGGCTCAGACTGGTTCATATCCTTATTCTCACAAGGCCATTGATCAATATGGGAAGCTAAGTGTTAGGGTATGAAGGCTTCATTGCTATTTCAACATGGAAAATATCAAGTGGAGAATCAAGACAATTAACTAAGTCATAAACCCTACTTTTAAAGTTTAGAATATGAGTTTGATATATGATTTTGTTTTAAGTAAACCTGAGTTAGTAATATTGGTTACACATTGTATCAATTAATTTTGCCATAACTGCCCGTTTATTAGCCTGATTTGTACATAAAATAAGTAGTATATTAAGCCATTAAATAAAATTTCTTCTTGGGTTAGAATATTTTTAGACCTTATTGTCCTGTAAGAAATTGTTTTATATCTATCTATACACAAAGTAAGAGATAATAATATGGTAATGACTAAACTTCATATAATCAGAATCATTTTATTCTGTATTTATCTGCTTCATATTATTGTAAGAAAATAATGATTATTCAAAGGTGATGACCATGGTAAGATGATCATTTCTGAGTGCTTTCTTTCAATTCTGGAAAACCAAGTTAAGGCTTCTTGAGCTAACCACTTCTGTAGAATTTTGAGAGAATTCCCATAGTCTGCTTAAACAAAGAAAGTATTTTAACCTTTGAACTTCTCAGATCTATCTTCAGTTTTATATTTAAAATGTTAACACACCTCAGTAATTGGTTTTGATTTAACCAATTTTAGTTATGGATAGGAAGGGTTCTAATCTAATTTCCAAAGTTGTTTTCCTTGTTATTGTATAAATAGTTTTCCTCATTCTGCTCACTTCATCATACATCAGTTTATATGTCTTCCCAATTTTCTTCGAAATAGTTTTTTGTTATTTTAATACTTTTCCTTTTTAAACCTCAATTTTCTTTCTTTTTTAAAAATTCTTTCCTAGTACAATAGGCCAAATTTAGATTCCCCCTCCCATTCCAATCAGTTTTTTCTCTTGCAGTTACTTTTTTCTCCCTGCCCCTTTTGTACATCAATACCTCTTTGCTTTACTAAAAAGGATAGTATTTTTTTATTAAAGATCTATAGGAAAAGTTTTGTACTATTTTTAGGGCTTTTCAGTTTTTGTCCATTCTTTGTGTAGGAAGTCTAATTTTTCTTCTTTTTAAAATTAAAGGTTGGTAACATGTTTACTATGTCCACAAAAAGTACATAAGCAGTAGTGTTACCCATTTTAATTTAGGAAGTATTTATTAAGCATGTTGTTGTTGTTGAGTCATTCAGTTGTTCCCGCCTCTGGAGACCATAGCATGCTAGACCTTTCTCTCCTAAATCCTGTCCGTATTCATGTTTGTTGTTTCTGTGACACTATCCATCTCATTCCCTACTGTACCCTTTTCCTTTTGTCTTCAGTTTTTCCTAGCATCAGCATCTTTTTCCATGAGTCCTGTCTTCTCATGTAGCCCATTGTTTGTCTCGGCTTTAATATTTATCCTTTCAGTGAATAATCAATTTCTTTAAGAATTGATTGATTTAAACTTCTTGCTGTCAAAGAAACTGTCAGAAGTCTTCTCCAGAACCTATTATTTGTAAATGAAAAATGTCAGAAAGGACTTTCATTTCTGAGATATTCAAACACAACTTTGTTGACCACTTGTCAGATGATAAAATGGAAGTCTCTTTGACTGTAGATTGGACTGCAGGACTATATAACTAAAATCCCTTTTGGCAATCATTTTATAATTCTATGACACAATCCTTGCCTTCAAGGAATTTATAATCTATTAAAGATGTAAGACAAATACAAAAATAATTATGATAGAATAAGATACTTGTATAGGAAAGGTCAAATAGAGAGGAGAGGCATGAGAAATCCAAGGAAAGTCTAGATTATATTTTGCTAGAGGAGTCAGGAAAGGCTTCAAGGAAAAGATGGCAGTGAGCTGTGCTTCATTGGGTTTTAGCAGACATGTGGAAGAAGTTCATTCCAAATAAAAAAGGTGAATTACTCAAATGCACAGAAAGCGATAAAAGTTCAGAGTAAAATCAAGGAATAGCTATAATCCTATTTTAGTTAGACTATCATACCTTAAAAAAAAAGGCAATATGAAATTTACAAAGCTAAGTTAGAGCTATATTATAGAAGTCCTTAAAATAAAAAAAATTTTAACAATTAAAAAAAAGTTAATATTTTATCACTTGAACAGTACTCTGGAGGCCACTGAAAGGTTTTTTGTGAGCAGGAAAATGATGTAATCAAATTTTTACATTAGGAAGATTACTTGAATTTCCCAACAGATTTTTTTTCCTTGAGTAGAGCTCCTGACTATAGGTCCCTTATAACATAAACAGAAAGAAGAAATCCTATTTAGGAACAAAAGTTGATCAAGAGACTTGTTCAACTCAAAACTAATTTTCTAGACATAACTTAGTAGAAAATGGCATGCTTATAAAGATGCCCCTAGTGAAGGTGAAGATCCGATGATGTACATATCTTCTCCTCTGATAAAAGTATGTTTCTTGAGGAAAGTTTTGGTTTTTGTCTTTATATCATCAGCCTGGCATATGGTAGATGCATAAAAAATGCTTATTTTTATTAAACCAGAGAGGTATTGTGTTGAGTCTAATGTATGTAGTGTTTGTAAGTTACTGCCGTACAGTCATGTGTTTACCATATTACCCTGTAAAAGGGGGATATAGGAAATGCCACTAGTTAACTATTAGATTTCTTATAGTGTTTAAGTTAAGTACTATTTTAAGGTAGTAAATCAGTTTTACCCAGTGATTCTAACTTTGACAAGAGCAGAATTAGAATGTAAATTGACACCTTTTGGCAAATTTTTTGGTAGAGAATTTCCTGAGGGCACTCTTTAAGGAATAGTGATACATTTACCACAGAAAAAGATAAAACTATCTAATGATGAAGAACATGAAAAAAAGATTCACTTGAGTGAAGAAATATGTTAGTGCTATAGCAAAAAAAAGTGCTCAGAAATCAAGCCAGAATTGAAAAGATTCAAGGCATCTGCACCAAAATCACAAAGTCAAGAATACTTAAAAAGCAGAAAAAAACTTGATACCCAGAAGACATACTTTTTTAGAAGATGTTAAATAGAAATTCCAGGCTAGCTTTTCCAAAAGTATATATTCTGAATATCTGATCAATAGTCTATTTAAGATCTCACACTGTGGAGAAACTATCAAATAAATTTGAACACTTGACATCCTATTTCTAGCAGTTGATATCTGACTATCCTTTTTATAATTCAGTGAAAACTTAGCTATCTGATAAATGTCATCCAAATTACTTTTTCAAAAATGTGCTGTCCAGAATTCCTGTTTAGTTTTCCAAGGTGGAACTCTATGCTTTGCTTCATGTTAAATGGGTGATATGTTATGATAGGACATCATAGTATAATGGTGGTCAGGTAAAAAGAAATAGTGGGGAGACACAGTATATGTATGTTAAATGAATTCAGTATTTCAGTAAACGCAAAAATTTAAAATGGGCACTGAGTAAATGGGGAGCTGAAATGTTGCAGAATTTGAACCTATATCTTTCTTACTCTGAAGTCAGTTCTGTCTCCTATGCCATGCTTCCTCTGTTTTGATGTTTCTTCTCATACAGCAACAGTCCAATGCAATATACTACAATAATGTGTCACAGTTTATTCAGTTATTTACCACTCGATGGGCACTCAACTTTCCTTTTTTTTTTTTTTTTTTTTTTTTACTACCACAAAAAGTGCTAAAAGAAATATTCACTATTTGAATCACAAAAATAATAATCCTGGATAGACTGTTAGAGATTATATGCTAAGAAACTTGATCTTAACCAACATGACTTTCCTCTTTATCTCTAAATTTATTTCTTCAAATCTCAGTTTCTCCATATTTTTGCCAGTCCTCTTCTCCTTGTCTGAAAAGATATCACTTTTTTCTTTATTGGTTTCTTTTCCTTTGCCTACAGATACACACAGGAATCTTTGTCACACAATAGCTACCCCTAGACCCTCTAATTACTGTCCTACATTTCTCCTAACTTCAACTCCAAGCTACTTGTCAGACTTAAAGTGCTCTAAGCTGCCTTCACCACAAATGAGCTTTATTCCTTATTCCTTTTTATTTTAGCTTTTGCTCTCCCTCTTCGATCAAACTGATTCTTCTGTTACAATCTAATCATCCTATCCAATGATCTTTTCTGAGACTTTTTTAATCTTTCTATAGCATTTTAGACTTATCTCCCTTCCTCCCTTCCAATTGGGATTAAGTAACTTTCCCAAAGTCAGAGCCAGGAACTTTTAAGTGTCTGAGGCTGGATTTGAACTCAAGTCCTCCTGACTTCAGGGATGATACTCTAATCACTACACCATCTGGCTGCCCATGATCATCCTTCCTTACTGATGTTTTTTGCTTCTTGACCCTTTATGACACTAGATTCCTTTAGCACGCTTACTTCTCAGCTCAGCAGTTAGGTAATGCACTGCACAAAGCATTGAGTTTGTAGTCAGAGAAGGTTGGGTCCAGATTCTGTCTTGGATACTTTCTGGTGTGATCCTGGGCAAGTCACTTAACCTCTGTTTACCTCACTTCACTCTTTTGTACAATAGGAAGAATAGCACTCATCTCCCTAAGTTTTTGTGAAGATCAAATGAAATGGTATTTTAAAGAGCTTTGAGAACCTTAAAACACTCCATGCATGCTGGCTATAGCTATTATAAGTCTTGCCCAGGGTTTTTTCTTTGACTTAGTTTTCTCTTTCCACCATTTTTTTTTTAAGTCATTTTACCCTTTCTCATGCTTTCATGATCTGTTTATATAAATGATGTGTGTGTGTGTATGTGTGTACATATATATATGTGTGTGTGTGTTTATATATATATATATCTTATTTATATATATATACTTATATATATATATATCTTATTTTTTCTCAATAGTATGTTATTTTCCCAAGTACAAGTAAAGATAGTTTTCAACACTCTTTTTAGTAAGACTTCATGTTCCAGATTTTTTCTCCCTCCCTCTCTTACATCCACCCTCCTGAAGTTAGCAAGCAATCTGATAAAGGTTAAACATGTGCAATCCTTTTAAACATATTGTCATGCCCAACCTTCCTATCAAATAAATTCCAATTGTAGATTTTCTAAATGGTAGTAAAACATTTTTACTAATGTTTCTTTGATACTTTACATTCAGTGTGTTCAAAACTGAATTAATCTTTGGAAGAACTTTGATCAGCACAATGACCAACTATGATTCCAAGGTATGAATGGTAAAGAACCTGACAGAAAGGTGACAGGCTCAACATACAGAATAAGATAAGGATTTTTGGACATAGTCGTTGTGGGGATTTGTTTTGCTCAAATATACCTACCTAGATTTTCTGTCATCATTTGGAGTTGGAAAGAAAAAAAATAAATGCCTTGGGAAAAAACTTGAATTAATCTTCCACAAAATCAAGTTCAACTTTAGATATCTCAGTTTTAATTAATTGCACTATTATTTCTTCCATTCTCTCAAAATTCAAACATTGGAGTTCTTTCCCTATCCTAACCTTCACATCTTAGTAGGCAGTTCTCTCCATTTTGTTTCCACAGTGTTTACAGTTCTTTTCTATCATTACTGCTACCAACTTAAGAGTCTTGGAATACTAGAAGTAGTATAAACTTCTTAAAGATGAAATATGAAACTTAGCATGAATTTTTAAGGTAAACTTCATGTCCGAACTAGTTTGTATCATGAAAGAATCTCATGAATTCACTTTGTGTTAGACGTTGGCAATACAAATAAATATACAAAAGTATGAATAAAATGGAGTTCCTGCCTTCACTGTTGGGATGTGTCATGTAAACATATAGGTATACACCCTAATCTAAAGAGAGGGAAAACATAAGAATTAGAATCGGGAAAGGCTTTCCCAGTTAGTAACACATGAGCTGAACCTTGAATTTAAACTTTATCCTTGAGAACTGCTAGTAAAACAGTTTTCTCAGTAAAAACTGATCAAAAGTCTTGAATTTTCTTCATCTTAGACACTTCCACTAGGAATATACATATTTTTCTTATGGTTGAATAAAAATGGATTCTTAATCAGAAATTTGACTTCCTTAAAAAGTTCCTTTATCTGTTCTAGGGTTGCTAATCAAACATTTATTAAACATTTATTGTGTACTAAGCACCGTGCTGAGTGCTAGAGATGCAAAGACAACCATTAAACGGTCATTGTTCAAGATACCCTTATATTCTTTTGGGGGAAGCAGCATGAACATAAAATATATAAAAGATAACTATGTAGGAAGAGGGACCCACAAATGTTTCATTCTTATTATTCAAGCAGCAGATCCTTTTCTATGTAACTGTTAAATATAATGTCACAGAATGAGTTTCCTATATTAGATCCTTCGAGGGATATTGATTTCATATGACTTACAAGAGAATTAATATTTCTGGCTCCTAGATCAAGTGACAGTCCATGAAAATAGTCTTGATTGTTTTTTGTTTTTTGGGTTTTTTTTTCCACTTTGACTATTTTATTTATCAGTTTGTTTTTTTCAATTCTCCTATATCTTTTTTTTTTTTAAATTTTATTTTATTTGCTTTTTGTGAAGTTATAGTGTAGTTAGATTTTGGTTATTTGTTCTCTTTTAGTAAATTCACCTAATGGGTGAATTAGAAACTGCCTTAGAAAAGTGGATTAAAATTAAGCTATGGGGGGGGGGGGGGGGACGGACTTTTATTGTATTACATGAATTTCTCTGGATTTTTAGAATAGAATGTCTCAGTGACTATTCATCATCTGAGTCATAGAAATATCTTCATAAAAGTAATGAAGATTATATTCAATAACTGCTAAGCAAAGATCCAAATTTAATAGCTAGTAGTAGGTAGGTAGAAGTTAGGACCAACTTATCAGATAATAATTATAACTTAATAGCCCAATTTTAATTAAGTATTAAAATTTCTAGTACTGTCTGATATTCTGAGGTAGTCTGGCTTCTCAGCGCTGCGAATTACTTTTGCAAAAACTGATGGATTCACAGAATTTTTAGAGTTGGCAAAGAATTTAAAAGATTACTTAGTACTAAATGTCTTAATTGACATGCTGTAAAGAGATGTGAATGGGTTATCATTTACTTCAATGGAGCAAAGTTACATAAATGTCCATTTGAGCGAAGTTGAAGAAACTATAAAAGATAGAACTTCCTCATAATATATTTAGGTCGCTTGACTCTTACTGTAGTCTTAATTACATTTCTTTAAACATCATTTTTTCCTTGGAAACAAACACTCAACAGTATGCATTATAATTGTACCACAAAAGTTAGTAAACTGTAAATAAACTTTTGAACCAGCTATCCACTGCTCATACTGTTATCTCCTCCAAAAAAAGAGGAAAAGGCCCCATATTCAAAAAAATTTGTAGCTACTCTTCAAAGAGTTGAAAGTAGAGGACTGTATCAATTGGAAAAGATTTGAATAACTGATGGTATGTTGACGAGTTGGAATGATTGTGATATAAGAAATAACAAAAAGGACCATTTCAGAGAAATCTAGGAGATTTTGTATGAACTGATATAAAATAAAATGAAGAGAAACAGGAGAACAATGTGTATAGTGACAAAAACTTAACAAGAATAAACAAATGGAAGGATTTGAGAACTGATGTTCAAACATGCTACCTTCTAATAGAAAGATATAGCTTGTCTGTATATATATGATAAATATTGCTTTATTTTAAGTTGGGGTGGGAAGAGGAAAAGAAAATCATATTTGTTAAGTTTTTTAAAAATTAACTTTTAAAAAATATTTTACCATTATTGAGGTACTGGGAACTGTTGGGGATACAAATATGGTCCCTTATGCTCAAGTAACAAGTTTTAATTGGGAACATTATACATATACATGAAAAAATAAATGTTGCAAAAGATAAGATTTGCAGAATAATAAATGCTAAATATTAAATTAGTGATACAAGATGTTAATGCTATATATTAGTTCAAAAGAATAAAAAAGACATTTTGCACTGAAGAACTTAGGTGAACTTAGAAGAGAATTGATCTTGTTTGAGTTTTAAAACATGGGTTGGATTTGTAGGAAAGAGTATTTAAGATTTGAGAATTAGTGTGAATAAAGGTATTAATGGAACAAAGTAAAAAACCTGTTTTGAGCACAGTGTATAAAACAGTTTGTTTAGGGGCAGCTAGGTGGCGCAGTGGTTAGAGCACCAGCCCTGAAGTCAGGAGGACCTGAGTTCAAATCTGGTCTCAGACACTTAACATTCCCTAGCTGTGTGACCCTGGGCAAGTCACTTAACCCCAATTGCCTCAGCAAAAAGCAAAAAAAAAAAAAAAAAACAGTTTGTTTAGAATAGGTGGGTTTTGCATATGCGTTGTTAAAAATAAAGCTTAGATAGGGAGGTTGGGACAACACCTTGGAAATCTTGAAATGGAATTTTAAGAAGTTTGGGTTTGATCTTTTGGGCAATGGAATATTTTTGAAAATTTCTGAAATATTGTTAATATGCTATTTTATGAAGATCAGTCTGGCAGCAACTTAAAGAATGGAGAAGTGATTTTAGTAAAGTGAGATAAAAATTAATGAATAAGTAGAGATTTTCAGAGATAAAGTAGATTTTGATGCAAAATGAATTGTTGAATAACAAAATGCTTTGCATCCAGAATTTTTTAAGAATGTATATTGAGGGTGGGCAGGAGGAAGGGAATTTTTGCCATACTTAGATGGTGTCTCTAATCCATAAGAAATTCACACAAGTGTATAAGAATGATTTGTGTATCAGTAATTAGTGATCAAAGGATATGAATTGGCAATTTTTGAAGTAAGAAACAGATTACCAGTAATTATCTTTAAAACCATTTCTATTCTCTCACAATTAAAGTAAAAAAAAGAAAAAAAACCCTGTCCTAAAACATACAAACACAATCTCTCAAAAGTTTTAAAGGACTTTTTCCCTAAAATGGTCTTAAGCCTTACTCTGAGACTCAAGGGGGTAAAAGAACCATTTCAGAAGCGATAAATCAATATTAAAATATACCTTAAAGTTTATATTACAGGTACATAATCTCTATTTTTAGCACATAACAAATTTTTATCAATGTGGACAAGCTAGTTTTAGCTTCTAAATTGAAACTTGTGAACTAAAAGTCTTGAAATGAATTAACTTAATTTTTAATATTTCAGCTCATGGAGTGCTGTGTAAATGCCCTGGTGACATCCTTTAAAGAGACAATTTTAGCAGAGTGCCAAGGCATGATAAAAAGAAATGAAACTGAAAGTAAGTAAAATAAATAGTAAATAACTTTTGGTGTCAAATACAAGCAACTGTTAAGTAAATTATTTGATAGCTTTCAGTTATATCACTCTTAGTAAGGCACATTTATTCTGTGCTTGAAGATCACAACAGTAAAACCAAGATTTTTCATCAGCTTTTTTCTATTTGAAATATTGTTACTTTAGTAGTCTTTTAGTTAGAATTTATAAATTTTATAATATAATTCATTAAAATTAAGTCCATTTTAAAAATGTGTTTTGCATTAAATATAATGACTACAATTAAAGAGAAAGATATTTCATGCATGGCTTAACAGAATTCACCTTGTTGCCTTATAATCAGACTTTATTGTCCATTCTGTTTAATTAAGATCATTTCTGCATAAAGTGCCTCAAAAGTGCACACATATAGTCATAGGTGGTATAGCATGATTTGAAAAGCATTAAATTATGCCCTAAATTTATAAGTTTTTGCTTTATAACTATAAGCTTAGTAAGCTAGCAGTAATCTTATGACATCATTGATTTTGCTGTTAGTGAACATATTTACACATTATTAAAGTATAATAACCTTGCCATACCTTAGTGGATAGTTTGTGTCCTAAAAGATTTGAAATTACAAAACAAATTTTGAGAGGCTAGTGTTAGTCTTTTTTCAGCATGGGACCAGGTATAGATGAACACATTCTTTGCAACTTCTGGTCTTAAAGAATAAATCACAGCACTAAAAAATTAAATTATTTGCCTCAAATCACCGTCAGGAAATGGGACTTGAATCCAAGCCTTCTGATTTCTAGGTCAGCTTTCTGTCCATTAGGCCATACTTAATTTCCTACACTGTCATGTTACTACCTTACCTCTTATCTTTCCAAAAGCATTCATCATAAAGTATTCTTTTTAAAAATATAGTTTTCATTATTAAAAGATGGGGTTTAAATTGCTTATTTTATATAAACAGAGCAACCCAGAACTTATCATTTTTTATCATTAGAGAATGTTTGAAATTCGGTAGCTTAATTTCATGCATTGGGACCCCACTGGAAGCTAAGAGATGTGGATCAAACTGAATGGTACTCAAATACCATCCAAGGGAAAATAATGAAATTTACTTCAAAAGAACTGTACTGTAAGATTACATGGAAGCAGAAGATGCTTTCCAAAGTATGAACCCTGAGAAAATGATTATAAGAAGACTTCCTTTTTTTTTTCCCCTTCCATCTTTGACACTTTTTGGTGAGGGAGAATGTTTTGTTTTGTTTTTTTTTTTTCTGTGTTATGTAGGATAAGTTTATTGTGTTTTATCTGCTATGTTTTAACTATAGTTATACTTAAAAGAAATTGAGATTGCATGATTTTTATTTTTAATTATTAGATATACCTTTACATTTATTTTATTTTGTCAACATAAACTTTAAGAACTTTTTAGTTCCAAAAAAGAGATTAGATTATTCAGGTATCATTATGATCACTTTTGAGTTATTAATTTTTTTTTTTGTAATTGTTGGCAATAAAGTGGATAATTAAATCAGAACAGGTCCTATCCACTGTAATAATTCCTAAATGCATTCTCTTTTTATGAGAGAAAATTTCAGGTAAGTTGATTTTTTTTTTTTCCTGATAGATGAGATAATTTTACCAGTGTGTTTTTGTCTTTTCAGAGTTGCACTTAATGTTTTCCTTGATGGACAAAGTTCCTAATGGAATAGAGCCAATGTTGAAAGATTTAGAGGAACATATAGTGAGTGCTGGCCTAGCAGATATGGTAGCAGCTGCTGAAACTATTACTACTGTAAGTTTTTTTCCAAGACATATCAGAAATAAATGTATGTCAAGATAAGAAAATAAAATGGCAAATACTTAACATTGCAATTTTTTTTACCTACTATGCTATCACATGAAAAAAAATTCTTAGTGCTTTAGATCTACAAAATTTAATTCTTTTAAAATATCTCCTCAGTATATTTGTGTAGTTACATATTTGAATTAATTTAATTAATATAGCATTTTGGTTAAATTTTTTTTTTTAACTTTCTAAATGTGTTTTACTTCCAGGATTCTGAAAAATATGTTGAACAATTACTTACACTATTTAATCGATTTAGTAAACTTGTCAAAGAAGCATTTCAGGATGATCCACGATTTCTTACTGCAAGAGATAAGGTATGTGACATCATTTGAGGTTTGGTTTGTTTTTTAAATTAATAATGTCACTATGACAGTTTGCTTTTAGTCAAAAAATTTCCTTCATTAGACAATTAAAATTGCCAAATAAAGGATTGATCTTATATATCTAAGTCACTTATCTTCATCAATTGGAGTAGAGCCATTTATATTTTAAACATCATTTATTTTTAGTTTTGTAATATATTGTAATTTTTGTAACATATAATGTATTTGATTATATGTGTCTATTATTTGAAAAGCCATTTGGTTGAAGAAAAAGGAACTGTCCAATTTCTGTATCTTATTCTCCTGCCCAAAATTCCACCCTGCCTTGCACATTGTTCTAAAGAGAATTAAAATCACTTCTGAGAATAAAGCAAAATGCTTTTCTAAATTGAATTGTCTGGGGGCAGCTAGATGGCACAGTGATAGAGCACCAGCCCTGAAGTCAGGATGACCTGAGTTCACATCTGTGTGACCCTGGGCAAGTCACTTAACCCCAATTGCCTCAGCAAAAAAATCAATAAATGAATTGAATTGTCCTCTTTATGGGTCATATTTATTGAACAAAATATTTATCAGATACAGTATAGGACGTGTATTAAGTTCTAAGTAATAAAGAGACATAAAAGACACAGTCCTTTTAAGTAGGGAGTAAAGATGAGAAAATGAGACAGAGGAGAGAAAATTGGTTTTAAGAGGAATCTCCTATACATTTACAAGCCATATGAAAAAGTGAAAAATCCACAAAGATAGTGAATATAATTAATAATCATCTGCCTTTATTTAGTTCTTCCAACAGAAAACAAACATTATAATAACTTGTATTGAAAGCTAAAAAGTGAATATGCTATCTGTGGAAAGAAGCTCTAAGTGTTTTAATTAAGTAGTACCTTAGTATTAAACTAGTATTACTGTCATTTTCTTTTTTCATTCTCTTCCCTTTCACATCATCTCTAAATATTTTATTATGTGAAATGCAGTTTTCTTTTAACTTAGCTCATATTGGGCCTCTATGACAATGTCCACTTTACTACAATAAGGATGCCACTTTATTGATGACAGTAAAAGATTTAGTACTTGTCCACTGGCCCCTGTTCTTTTAATTCTTTGTCTCATTTAGATATATTTTTAAGCTGTCCCTGTAAAGAGAAGGTATTACTAATTAGACCACTGCCTCATTTTTCTGCTGTATTTGAGTGGCATAGGACTTAGGTATAGAATCTAGCATAATTGAACTTGCTTTATTTGCTTTATGTTTGCTTGGGTTTTTTGGTTTGTTTGTTTTGTTTGTTTTGTTTTTGACAGGCAATTGGGGTTAAGTGACTTGCCTAGGGTTACACAGCTAGGAAGTGTTAAGTGTCTGAAACTGGATTTGAACTCAGGTCCTCCTGACTTCAAGGCCAGTGCTCTATCTACTGTACCATCTAGCTGCCTCCTAGAACTGGCTTTAACATATTTACATTTAAGTTTTGAATACTTTAATATAAATTAGTGAAATGAGTGTAGGATTTGGGATTTCTATTATTTTTCAGGAATGGCATAATGTGGAAAATTGTATACTTCTATCTTTGCTTTGATATGTAAAATTCCATTCTGTCACTTTGATTAAGTCCGTTTTTCTTCATATTCCTTAGGCATTTGTTACCATTAGCTAAGCTACCTTTTCTTAATTTCTTTTCTTCCCTCAGCTTCTGTGACTGTATGTAGTTTCATGTTTTTAACTATCTTTTTAACCAACTCATTTTCTTTCCTGGATTCCCATCCTCTTCTCTTTAAAAATGGGAAGAGTTCTATATACAGCTCTCTTTCTACATTCTATCCTTTGATTATACCAACCATTCTTGTTTGATCTTTCTAGTTTTAACTGAGTATCTCTGCATAAATGTCTTATTGGTATCTCAGATTCACACATTCAGACCTGAACTCATCTCTCTTCTAAACCTGCCTTTCTCCCTAATTTTTCATTCCTGTAATGGCACTGCCATCTTCCCAGTCACCTAGGTTTTTAATTTTTTGGAACCATTTTTGAATCTTCTGTTTTCAACCACATTCAACTAAGTAATTAAGTCATATTGTTTTTGATTCTGCAGTCTCTTGCTTATTTCTCTCCTTCTTTCCATTTCTACAACTATCACTCCAGTTTAGGCACTCATCTCTTTCATTTATGCTAGTTTACATTCTTTTAACTACTTTACTAGTCTTTCTGCTTCCAGGCTGGTTTTCTGTCAGTCCATTCTTTCAGCCTTAAATCATATTTCTCTTCACATGTATATTCCATGTTCTAGGTAAACTAGATTTATTTTTTTCCTTTCCATTTATGACCCACCTTCTCCCATTTCATTATTTTTTTATATACCGTCACCTCTGCTTGTAAGACATTGCCGTTTATGACCATACTAGTTTGAATGCGGCCTAGTTTGTCTATTCTCAGAAGTAAAGTGGTGTTAGATCTCGTTGGAAATTTGGTGCATTGCCTGGGAAAATAAGTACTTACCGCCCTGGTGAGGCAGAAGGCTGTTTTAGAAAGAGTGCCTTGCACAGAACAGATATTTAATACATTCGTTAAATTGAAAGAACACCGAATGTGGAATCACACTACCTAAGTTTGAATGTTCTTTTGTCTTCTTACTTGTATTTTCTTGGGCAGATCATTTAATTTTACTCGGACTTAGTTTCTTCATCAGAAAAATGAAGTGGCTGGACTAATGATTTCTAAATTCTGTAGACACTGATTTAGTTTAAGTATTTCCCATTTGAAAACTGCTCTTGAAACAAGAGAACAAATAGTGTAGTTTTTCCTTTACCTTTGCAACTACATTTGTTCCACTTTTCTTTAGTAACCAAGCTATACCATTTTTCTGTTCTCGGAGTATGTTACCCAACTTAAGTAAAGTGCTTGACCTTGCAATTGTTTTTACCCTTCCTTCAGAAATCCTCATTTTGTCTTTTTTTTTTTTTTTTTTTTTGCTGAGGCAATTGGGGTTAAGTGACTTGCCCAGGGTCACACAGCTAGGGAATGTTAAGTGTCTGAGACCACATTTGAACTCAGGTCCTCCTGACTTCAGGGCTGGTGCTCTATCCACTGCACCACCTAGCTGCCCCCAGAAATCCTCATTTTATTATGATAGGCAGCCTGATACTGACTACCTTCATAGATTGTTTCTTTTCCCTCCTTTTATTGATGTAAATAGTATTCACAGTACTGGAGCAACGTTGCATAATTTGTCTCCCAAATTGACTAATTTGTCTTGTCTGATAAAGATTACAACCTGTTAACTTGAAAAATTGTTTTTATTCCATTATAATTCCCTCTCTGTCTCTGAATTCTTTGATCCTGTGATCACTCTCTATTGAAATTTCTCTTTTCCTTCAAGGCCCAGTTAAAGGGCCATCTTTTCACTTTCCCTTATGTTGGGCAGTGAAGTTGTAGTCAGGAATACCTGAATTCAAATCCTGCATCAAAAACTGGGATACTTGACAGGTTACATAATTTGTGTTTCAGTTTTCTCTTCTGTAAAAAATAATGGTATTTGCCTCCCTGCCTTGTGAGAATCAAATCAATTAACAAATATAAAGACCTTTTAACTTCAAAGTGCTGCAGAAATGCTAGCCATTGTTTAGATAATGATAATAATGTAGTAGTAGCAGTAGTTGTAGTAGTAATAGTTGTTGTTGTTATAGTAGTAATTATAGTCTTTGCCTGTCTATTAAATTGTAAGTGCTTTAAGGTTTGTGTAATATTCATCTTTATATATGTCCCTGGCACATAGTACAAAGCCTTACACATAATAAGCGTTTAGTAAATGCTTGTTAAATTGAATGCTAATGTAAAATTTCTAATTTCTTAGGTATTTGTATTTTAAGTGTTAAGAAGTTTTTGACCTATCTCATTTCAAATTATTTCTAGGCATACAAAGCAGTTGTGAACGATGCTACAATTTTTAAACTTGAATTACCATTAAAGCAGAAAGGGTAAGGAAATTTTTATTAAGGAAATATTCATTTTTAAATAGAAAAATTATCAAATTTACATTTTGAAATTTACTGTGTCTTAGATGTTCAGATCATCATACTAATCCTTATTCTGTTTGTTTTGTATAGCTTATCTAATAAGCTGCCATTGCTTACTTAAAATCTGCTCATCTTTTTTTTTTTTTCCTTCAGTTTTTAGATTGGGGAAAAATACTTGATTGTTGAATTTCCCCTTTAGATTATCTTTTCTTCTAGGAAAAAAAATTCTAAGAATAAATAGAAATCATTTTAAATTTTTTGAACATTGTTTCTTTTCTACATTTGTTCCTTATGTGTATCCACATGTGAAAGCAAACTTGTTCACAAATGTCATCCCATCTGCAAATCAACAAACTGAACTCATGCAAGCTGCAGCTTAAGTAAAAGGCTATTTGCATTTTTAATGATTTCTTATTTTAGTGTCAGTGAACAATTGAGTTAATAAAAATTATTTAATTCTGGGAAAATGAATTACATGAAATAATATTTTAAAAATAAAACTAAATCCAGACTTGGTCTTTTTTTTTTTTTTTTTTTTTTTTTTTTTTTTTTGCATTTTGCATTTTGCTGAGGCAATTGAGGTTAAGCTACTTGCCCAGGGTCACACAGCTAGGGAATGTTAAGTGTCTGAGACCAGATTTGAACTCAGGTCCTCCTGACTTCAGGGCTGGTGCTCTATCCACTGCGCCACCTAGCTGCCCCTCAGACTTGGTCTTTTCTTGAGTTTAAGCAAGTCCAGTCTATTAAAAGTGAGCCAGTTTTCACATGTAAGTTGAAATTAATACAGATATTTTATTAAACTTCTTATGCTACAGAAATAATTTTGTTGGGGATTTTCTGGGTATTATTTTCTGATTTTACATTTAGTCAAATTCCTTTGAGTCTGCTTTAATACATAGAAAATAATGCAGATTAAGGCCAGGCATTCCTTTCTAGGTTATCTTTCTCTATTCTGTACGCTATATGTGTTTATTTTACAGGTTGTTTCCCCATTGTCATACTAAGAAGTTCTTGAGATCAGGGACTATTTTTGCCTGCCATTGTCAGACTAAGAAGTTCTTGGGGTCAGGGACTATTTTTGCCTTTTTTTGTATTCTTAATGCTTAACATAAAGCATAGCACATAGTAAGTATTTAATAAATACTTATTGATTGGATGGATTCCAGATCTTGGTAGCTGCTGCTGCTAGTACACAGACTGAGGAAATATTGCTGTTACTGGGGTTGTTGGGTTTCAGGTTCCTGAATTGTCTCAACCAGAGTCTGAGGGGCAGTGATGGATAACTGAGGTAGTTTGACCCTCCTGGTAATGTTCCATCTCTCTTTATGTGCTTTATTGCTTCTTCTAAGCTAGTTTAGATATGTGATAAATCATATTTATATATTACACTAATTTTTCCACTTGCTTTCTTTGTCCTTTAAATATACATTTAACACATCATAATACGTATAACATATATTTGATATAACAATCAAATATCACTGATTGTTAAGTCTTTAAAATGGAGACTACATTTATTTTAATTCTTTGTCGCAAATTAATTGCATGATTCCATGCATCAATTTGTAAAATTTTTGTTGTTGATAAATTTTGGTCTATTACTAGGTGTTTTATCTCTTACAATCTTGCAATTGTCATGACTGCAGACCTCCTTGTAATTATGGGCCAATCAACTACAAAAACTAGAAATTGGAATTTCTGGGGGAATTAGAGGGATTTCCTTTACCTTTGAAATAGGATGTAGAATAAAGGAGAATTAGTGGAGGAAAACTGGAACGTAGTACTGCCATCACCTCTTTTTCTTTTGAAATCAGCATGTAAATAAAGAATTACCCAGTGGATCTTTGTTTAGAGTGGATCTAAGAATATGTACAGCCTATTACAGCTTCCCTAATTTTCCTGGGTTTGCTTTCCTTAATTTAGCTTATAGAAAGTTGTGACTATAACTTGGAAAAATTTTAACTTTGAAGGTAGCTTTCTGGAGATATTTTTCATTTGGCAGAGATATGCAAAGATGTAAAAGACAGTGTTGTTGCTTTAAAGAAAGCTTGTGCCCTATTAGAGAATGAAGAGGTTTTACCATTTAGTTCCAGAGATGATTTTCAACTCTAAAATCCTATGTTCCTAAGATACATATACAAAAAACGTACATAAGAAAGCAGTAGATGATAAGTACCCTGTTAATGATGCAAACAGAGTGCTAAAGAATACAGGAATCCTGCATAGGGTGAAAGTTTATTTTCTCCTGGATACTTTTTCATCTCTAGGTTTTCATGACACTGCTATTTCCTGATTCTTTTCATGTCCATTCCTTTTCATTTTCCTTTATTAGTTTTTCAGCACCTTGTCCTAAGTCCCCTTTTCTTTTTCCTCTATACAGTCTCAATTGCTGAGGTTCCTATGGATTCAATTATCATTTTTATGCAAATGACTTCCAGATCTTTGCATCCTTACTTGTACTCACATCTTTAACTTCCTCTTGAATCTCTCAAAGTGCATGTCCCATAAATATCTCAATCTCAGCTTATCCAAATAGAGCCCGTTATTTTTTTCCCCCAAAACCCTTCCTATTCTGAACTTTCATATTATTGTTGATAGTTTCATCATCCTCCAATCTCAAGCCTGCCACTTCTACTACCCTGTTGTATTCAATCCATATAACTATTCTAGATGTTGCACTCTGTTGTTTTAACTCCCAAATATTTCTGTTAATCATCCCCTTCTTTTCACTCACATAACTAGCATCTTAATTTGGATTACTACACACCTAGACTTTTGTAATATCTTTCTAACCAGGCTCCCTGTAAGTCTCTCCAATTCATCCTCTGTTCATTTGCCAAGGTGATTTATTTAAATTATAGGTCTAAATGTAATGTTGCTAAGTGAAATCTGTGGTCTTCAAGGACTGTTTAATGTGGTAGAGATACCTTAGGGAAAAGGCCATTGAATTTAGCAATTAAGAAATTATTGTCCTAGTATTAAAGAAACTTGTACACCACTACATGCCTTGGAAATTAGTTGTTTTGGTAGAAAACAAAAGCAGAATGAGCTTCCAGCTCCTTGTGTACTTTGTTGACAAAAGGCTTTTTTTTTTTTTTAACAGAGAGCATTGGGACATTCATTTAATGTATTTTGGCTCTTCTGATGGCTGGCTTGTAATCAAAACAGCACTAGAAGAGATGTCACAAATGGTACAGAATTGTATTATAAGAGACTTGCAGTACCACATATATCAGTATATACTTAATAAATGCTGATTAAAGCAAAGAATTGGAAATCAAGGGAATGCTCATCTATTGGGGAAGGACTGAAAAAGTTGTAGCATATGATTGTAATAGGGTACTGTTGTGTTATAAGAAATATTGAGGGTGGTAATATAAGAAAATCATGAAGGCCTGTATGAAATGATATTAAGTGGAGTGAGAAGAAATAGCAGTATTGTATTGATAGTCAATTGTAAAAGACATGGCTATAGTGATAAATGCAGTGATCCATAACAATTTCACAGGATTCATCACATAAAGATTCAGTATAACTCCAGAAAGAAAACTGATAGACTCTTGAATACAAATTGAAATATAACTTTTTAACTTGATTTGTCTTGCTTTTTTTTTTTAAATATGGCTAGTATGGAAATATGTTTTTCATGACTTCACATGTGTAATTGATATCATTATCTTCTCAGTGGGCAGGGGGAAGAAGTAAGAATTTAGAAATGAAAATGTAAAAAGAAAAAATGTTCAAAATAATCATTTGAAATATTTAAAACAGCACATGTGTATTGAATTAATCATTGATTATATAGAGGATAATTAATATAAAACTCAAAAGAGAGAGATTACTTCAGGTTGGGTCAATTGAAGAAGAATTTATTAAGGAGATAGCCTTTGACCTGATTTTGAAGGCTATGTGAGATTTAAAGTAGTAAAAATTAGGATTTTGGTAATCCAGGCATGTAAACTAAAGTGAGAACACAGCATCACAAGTATTTTAGGAATAATAAATTTGAGTAAAGTTGAGGATTCACATGGGAGGTAAGAGAGAGGCTTATTTGTGGAAGATATAAAAATACAAAGAAGATAAATATAGCAGAAGTGGGAAAGACTGGAGTTTTGGAGACTATAGGAATAATTTAGTCATAAGACATTGATGGAGAACAAAATTGGGGTGTTATTTCAGTGTAGAAAGAAAGGAATGGGTATCCTAGAGAGGAATTGCAAAACATAAAGACTTAGTTTGTAAAAAGACTGGTAACAAGAATAATATTCATAAGTGATAATGCAGTGTAATGAACTGCCTACATATTACTTATAGGGTTGGATTAAAAACGCAACCTGAATCAAAATGCCCTGAACTCCTTGCCAATTATTGTGATATGTTGCTAAGAAAAACACCACTAAGCAAAAAACTAACCTCTGAAGAAATTGAAGCCAAACTAAAAGAAGTGGTATGTGATTTTTTTTTTTTTTTAAAGTATTGTGATCACTTATTTTAACATACTTGTTTTGATTTTGGTCTTTCTGTGATAGCATCCATAAAGACTTTTAGTGTAATTAATATGAGATCTTTACTGTTTATATAATTTTTCAGTTGAAAACAGTTTTACCTAAAAGCAACATTGAGAATGAACATCATCATGTTGCTTTCTTCTTATTTTACTTTCGCAAAAGTTCTTTGATTCCTGTGTAAGGACTGCAAAGTATAAGGAGGAGCCCACGTGCTATGGAGCACAATTAATATCCTTTCTGACTGAATTCTGGAAGGTTTCCAGATGATCAGCCAAGCACAAGAACTATATAAAAAGAGCTGCTTTATCAGTCTTATCATTGTAGCTACCAGAATTAAAAAGAAGAGGAAAAAAATAATAGAAAAGAAACAAAATGGGAATAAAAACAGTAATAAAGGAACGATAGATATAGGTGGGAGATGGGAAAAAAAGAAAGGAGAGAAGTGAGAGAGTGAACTGTTTTGCTGCTGAAATATCAACCAGTTGTCTTAAGATTCTAAAGAATCTTATTTTAATTGAACAAATGCAGTAGGGTAGTTTGTCTCAATCCCAAAATAACTTGGCCAGCATTTTAAACAGAGAATCAGTAGTCCTGCCAGGATTAATTACCCTATGAAATAAGCTCTGTAAATAGAAGAGGCCTTCTCCTCCTGTACTGTTGTATATTTAAGGTGCGAGGGAAATCATCAACCTAAACAGGCAAGAAACTGAATGTGATTTTGTTTCCATGCAGCTCTTGGTACTTAAGTATGTACAAAACAAAGATGTGTTTATGAGATATCACAAAGCTCACTTAACACGTCGTCTCATATTGGATATATCTGCTGACAGTGAAATTGAAGAGAATATGGTAGAATGGCTAAGAGTAAGTAACTCCAATGTTTTCAAATGATTTTTAGTTCCTGATTTCTCATTTTAGAATATGGTTGGGACTTAAAGATGCTTTTTGAAATTAATACATTTGATTCATTTTCTGAACCTTATTATAAGTTGCCCTTTTGGGGAAAAGGGTAGTAAAGAGATTATATAAAATTCCATATCTATTAATTTATAGATTAATTGGCTTTTTAAAGTAGCTTTTTATGAATTTGTAAAGTTACCTATAAAATTATGGATGTTTAAGTGACATTTCCAGTATTCTAGAAGAAAAAAATAACTTCTCTTCCTTCTGCTTTGGTTTTTTTTTTTTTTTTTTTTTTTTGTTTTGTTTTGTTTTTTTTTTAATTTCACCTCAGCTCTTTGTGTCTTCCCCTTCAAAATTACCATCTAGCTATCTAAATTTTTCTCATATGCATTGATGCTCATATGCTGGCTCCATTAGAATATAAGCTCCTGAAAAGCAAAGATTGTTTTTGTTTTTGCTTTGTAATCCATGACATATCATAGTTATTGATACATAGTTTTCAACTTAATAAATGCTTGTTGATTGATAAAGAACTCTGAATGCCTGAATGTCTGTCCTTAGAAATTCTCTTAGTTTACAGATGAAGAAATTGAGAACTTGAGAGGTCAAGCTGCTTGTCCATGGTTAGATAAGTAATATAAATGGCATAGCTGAGATTTCAACTCCAGTTTCTGACTCTAAATTTCTAGTATTCTCAAGCTACAATTAACAGAATCTGTTAAGTGAGGGGAGGAGGGGGGAATGGAAAAATCTTTATGAAATGATACAAAATAATCAGAATCCAAAGAATAGTATACATGATTATTACAACAATGTCAATAAAAGATCACTAAAGCAAAGTTGAATACCAAATAATTTTTTAAAATCATAAAAGTTCTAGGGGGGGGGGGGAAGAAATATACATTCCCCCAATCAAGAGATTGCCAAATGTAGTCATTTATTGATTGTTTTTGGCTTAATTAGCTTTCGTTGCCACAAGAAAACATTTTCATTTCTCAGAATTTCATTTTTTAAAACCACGTATTCCTTTTGGGTGGAAACTTTGAAATGACTTTTTTTGTTTGTTTGTTTTCTCCTATTAGAATATTAACTCCTTAATAACAGGACTGTCTTGGTTTTTCTCTTTTTATATCTTGTGCACAGTTTCCTAAACTGTGGTTTGCTACCCCATATAGGATTTCTTGTAACTGAATGTGGGAATCACGAAATTATGATTTATTATCAGTAAATGTTTGATTTACATAACATATCTGGAGTCATATAAAAATTTCTCAGGCAAAAAGGGTCACAAAGTGGAAAAAATTTAAGCTACCCTGCTCTAGTGTTAGTGCAAAGCTTTACACATAGTAAACATTTGACTATGTTTTTATTTTCATTTCTTCATTCATGACAATGATATAAGAACAAAAATTAAAGCATAAATAAAAAATTAAATCAGTTTCTTAGAAATCATTATGATATATATATATTTTTTTTTCTCCCATCTCTATTTCAATTCCACATACCACAAGTTCTATCTTTACTTATTCTCTAGAATAGAATTTAGTATGTTTTAACACCCTAGTAAGTAAGGAGCAAAATTTCATTTATTTATTTATTTATTTGCTGTTTGTAATTATAAACCTGCTTAATTGACATGATATTGAAGCGGTATAGTAAACTTTGTCCTATTCTAGCAGAGGCAAACAGATTGTACTTTTTCCCCATCAGTCTTAAAATGCCTTTTTGAGGGTTATCCAAATAATCTTAGCTACAGAGGAATTGAAAGCTACTGCCTGCAGTTGAAAAAGTAAATTGTCTTGAAGCTCTCAAGTCTCAAGAACTCAAGTCAGCAAGCATTTATTAATTTTCTGCTGTGTGCCAGAAATTGAGCTAAGAATATACCAAAAAAATATACCATACACAAAGAAAGACCTAACTTTAGAACTCACAGTCTAATGAAGGAACCCCTAAGAAGATTTCACCAACATAAGAGGGGGAGAAACACAAGTTGCCTCTGTGTGTGTGTGTGTGTGTGTGTGTGTGTGTGTGTGTGTGTGTGT